>JAUMJK010000346.1:600000-870000 GCA_033558105.1 Coccyzus lansbergi | reverse complement strand
TCCCTATCTCCCTTTTACAGCATGGGAACAAAACAGCAAGAGAGATGTGAAGTCCTGGCTTCTTGATCAGAAACAACAGCCCCAACTTAATCACAGAGAGGTGGACACAGCATGTGTGTATGTAACAAGTACTGTGCGGCAAGGGACAAGGCAGTCAGGAAGCTGAGAAAGGAGCTTGGGGAAGAGGTATTTAGCATCATGTCAACTAAACTTGGTGCCTAAGTCTTCCTGGCTTCAGGTGGGGATAATCAACCCAGCAATCTCTTCTCTGACATGGCAGCTTTTCATTCCCCAAAGGGACCAATTCACCTTTCCATGAAATCAGCTTAATACCAGCAGAGCTCAAATGGTGGGTAAACCCCACTGGTATGTGTGCACACCCTCATCTCAAGGGCACCTCTAATGCCCACAACCCAACAGCAGCTGTGCTGAAGTCATGTAGACCCTGTCAGGTCTTACAGCTTGTCTGCAGACCAGATGCCACTAGGGTATGGGTCAGCCTGGAGCACAGGTGACCTGGCATCACCTTTCGCAAGCCATCCAGCCACTCCTCTCTTCAGAAGAGGACACCCTGGAGACGCAACAGCAGCTTTGCTCACCCCTTTCATTACAATTTTAATTTCTTTCAAGCAATGGGCGGCCACAAGTGTTGGTGAAGATCCGAGGAAGGCACGGACAGGGCTTTGGTGCCGTTCCTTCTCCCCAACCAACGGGATAATAGGATAAAAGGGAGGAAAGGGGGGAAAAGAAGAGGAAAAAAAAGAAAAAAAAAAAAAAAAAAGACGACTAAAGAATCCTCAGCGCCGGGCGGTGTTGCGGCGCCACCTACCGCCTGAGAGCGGGGGATGTTTGCGGGGTGGGAGGGGTGTAGAGGTAAAAATACATATTTGTGCCCGTGCAGATGTATGATTAGGCTTTATTTTCTCTCAAACAAGGCCTTTCTCTCAAACAAGGCCTTATTTCAGTAGGAAGACTCCGAGCCTCTCTGCAAGTAGCTCCTGAGCCTCAGGAGGGTGCCAGGCTGGTGCCAGCCTGCAGGAGTGGGCATTGGTGAGAGGCAGGGCAAAGAAAGGTTGAAAGATTTTGAAAGGCATTAGGGGTCTGCTGGAAGTATTGGGGGAGGGGTTGAGCTGGGAGGGACAACGTGGTTCCTACTTTTTAATTGCTTCCATTTGGCCGCTGCCTGGACTGGGAGCGACGTGGACCTAAGTGAATGTGTCCTGACCACAGGAAGGAACAACGTTAAACGTTTAATTGTATGGGGAGTAAAACAAAGTAAAAGCAGAACAATGAAGTGCAAATATAAAGAAAGGGAGGCTAATTAATGGAACATTAACATAAGAATTTAATGCAACCAGGCTGAAAGTGGTTTGCAGCATGAAAGGAAGGAAAACGGCTCTATTGTCCTGAAAAGATGTGAATACAATCTAACACCCAGCGCTTTGTACATGACACTGCTGTTGTGGCCTTGCATGGGTTACTTCCAGTGGAAAGATGCTTTTAAGCTCTTTAGGAAGCTGTGAAATAGCCTATCTAGGCCTGAAATCTGTAGAAATGCCAATCAGACACACATTCAACATAATCATTAAAACTCCATGAGCGAAGTGTAGCTGTGGGTGTCTTCAAAACTAGTCTTTAAGTAAAAGCACTTGCCACTGATCTAGCTTTGAAATAGCACATGTTATGAAAGGTGCCATCCAGTTACCAGGACACAGTTTTCAGACATTCAGTATTTGCTTATTTCTACAATATATATGTGGGTATTTCACTTGGCATCAGGGTCCAGTTGCCTCATGCATCCTCTGCAGTCAGTGTAAAGGTGAAAAAGAGGATGCAATGGTAATGCCAGAATTTGCCTTCTGTGAAGACACAGAGGGAACCCAGGGAGGCCACCCACCTTGTCGAGCAGGTCAGTGTTGGGTTGCAGATCTGCCAAAACCAACTAATTTCCCTTGAAGCACCTCTGCTGAATACTGTCCATAATCACAGTCATGTTCAAGTATGCATTCCTCTCTCTGCAACTCCAGTTAATAGAAGATTGAAATACAAAGCCTGTTAACTAGGAGGAGATTTTTCAGGTAAACTCTTTAGTATTCAGAGATCAATGCCTTTTTGGCTTTCCCATACTAGTGATGTGCATGAGCAGGAAAGATGGAGAGCGAGTTAATGAACCTTTTGATTATGTGGCCCAAATGCTGTCTCAGCTTGTGTGATTATGCTACAATGAAGTTTTCATTACATCTCTTGAATTCTTGCCAAGTTTGAAGACCTGTTCATGACACTTACGTAAATGCAAACAAATCAAAGCATTTTCAGGGGAAAGCATTCACAAGTCACAAGATACGTATTTAATCAGAAACCTGCAGTTCTCAGCAGACTGTGACTAGTTTAGTTACGTTTCCACAAATCAAAGTAAAATGCAGAGAGCAGGCACATCAAAAACGTATCAGAATCCTGCAGCTAGGTATGTCAGCGCCTGGCAGTGCTGGTCAAAATGGCAAAAAGAGATTGAAGAGCCTCACTTTGCTTAATGTAAGTTACAATTTTCCTAGTGGGAGGTTTGCCATTGCTTTTACTAGGGGACAAATGCATCCTTTCTCTGGGGAAGCAAGGAACCAGAAGAGTCACCCTTGGTACAGGGAATACAGGTTTTCCTAATATATATTGCAGTCTTTTGAACAGGCAGCTGTTTTGTGTGTTGTTTTTTTAAAGCAGCAAACTATCTGGCCTCCTTAAATACATATACAAAAAAATTCAACAAAGTAGTATGTTATTGCATACTTGTTTTCTAATCATCATAATATTTTTTACTTTAAGTATCTACATAGGAAATGCACTACAGTGTGAGAAATTACTGCTAGTGAACAGTGAGATGGTAAATAAAAAGAAAGTGTATCTCTTCAAAAGTTTGTAGAGATAGGACTAGGTATAAACTGGAGAGGGGCAGATTTAGACTAGACATAAGGAGGAATTTCTTCATAACAAGGGTGGTGAGGCATTGGAACACGTTGCCCAGAGAAGTTGTGGCTGCCCCATCCCTGGAGGTGTTCAAGGCCAGGTTAGATTGGGCCTTGGGTAGCCTGATCTAGTGGGACATGTCCCTGCCCATGGCAGGGGGTTGGAACTAGATAATCTTTAGGGTCCCTTCCAACCCAAACTCTTCTATGATTCTATGAAAGTTACTTTTCCAAATTTCATTGTGATGATTAGACCTAAATGTTTTTCAAAGACTAGTGGGACCATTTCCTAGTACCACTTCAGGAATAAATATTAGGTTGCCGTTTCTGCAATGGATGGACCAACACTTGAAGTTGTAATGGTTTGGGTGAATGTGAGCCATATCTGACTTTTGTCTAGTACTAGGTCTAGGCCAGGGTCAAACTAATCTCCCAAAATTACAAAACCTGCAATTTAAAAGCTGGCTATCATCAAGTATTATAAAATTTTAAATCCAGAAACATATGTAGTTTTGCTTCTTTCAACTTTACCATCCTAAGGCACTGTGCCTAGATATGGGAGGAGTCTTTAAGCAGTGGAGACAGATTTCATTAACTCTTTTGTGTCTCCCATTTTGTTGTTTATTGCCTCATAGACATCCCCTCAAGCTACCAAGTGGAAAATTACTCCCAGCATTCCTCTCTTCCAAGTGCACTGAGGAAGGATGAAGAAGGCGAGACCAATTGTCCTGATTCCAGGAGTTGAAAAACCCCTGTGCTTCTTCAAGGAAGCATGTGAACAAATGGCTGACAAAAGACAAGCTTCTTTTTGATGCCACTGCTACAGTCTGATGACAGCAGAGACAAATTGCATATAGCATTTGGATCTTTTTTCTTACTTAATAAAAGAAAAATATCTGTCTGCTAAATATTGTTTTTCCTGGTATAGAAGATCTAAGCATTAAATACATCATGCCAGGACGGGTAAATGACACAGCAGATCATGTAGTAGGCATAAGGATGATATTCATTGAAGCTCAAATGGGAACACATATGAAATCTGAAGTGCACTGCATCAGTGGTCTCTTCTGATGCTGGATTTAGGCTTTTGGGTGCTGATGGTCTCTTGCAAATATAAAAGTGCTAGAAAAAAATCAAAAGGGAACAAACTTTCTTCCTGGAGCTGATCATGTGCATAAGCAGTAATTCCAATCCGTCCTGGAGACCCTGTAGTGTTAAAAACTTCCTCTGGGCCAGATCAGACCCTAACTTTATTGTCCACTGGGGATTATTACAATGTTCAGGTATAAATATATCTGCTAGGTCAGAGGACCTGGCATCATGCCACTGTAGTCATCCCAGCTCTAATGGGGAGCTGTTCCAGACTCCCTTGGAAGCAACTTAGAGTTTTGTTAGTTTTGGTAGTTCTTGTGCAATTCTCCTAGCTCTATACCATAATCACAGAATCATAGAATCATAGAATCACCAGGTTGGAAGAGACCCACCAGATCATTGAGTCCAACCATTCCTATCAAGCACTAAACCAAGTCCCTCAGGACCTCATCTACCCGTGCCTTAAGCATCTCCAGGGAAGGTGAATCAACCACCTCCCTGGGCAGCCTGTTCCAGTGCCCAACGACCCTTTGTGTGAAAAACTTCCTCCTGATGTCCAGCCTAAATCTCCCCTGGCGGAGCCTGAGGCCAGAGCTTGTGTCTTCCTCCACAGGCAAGTTCCTTCACCAGCAAGAATCAGCCAGTAGCACCAGAGCCTTTCCACGGGAGAAAAACCTGGTGGCACCAAGCAGCCAGTGCCAGACCCACCAACTCCTCATTGCTTTGCCACCAAGCCCTGGAGAAGAGTTTTCCTGCAGTGACAGCTCATGGGAGCAAAGGGGAAGCCTTGCAACCTCTCTCAATCCCAGCCACTGTCACTGAGACTCTGTGGGCTGGAGGGTAGAAATCTCCAGGTTGGAGATTCTTCCTTTCTACCCTCCAGCCCACAGAGTTAGAGCAAACAGAGGAGAGATCTGGCTGCTCCCTAGATCTCTTAACTCTTTCCTTTACAGCTCTTCCTTCAAGCCCCCCACCCTCCCCGCCCCCACCCCCGCCATATTCTTTCCCATGCAAGACAGACAGTCCTTGCCCTTCTCCTAAGAAGTTGTAATGGGGTGGCTGCCTCTCCTCTGGGTGGGCAGCTCTTTCCTAAAAGCCCCGGGCAGTCCAGCAAATGCGAGTTGCATGAGCTGAAACAACTTGAGAGAAAAGCCTGTTGTTCCCCAGGGGGCCTGGGAAGTGCCAGCCGTCCCCACTGTCCAGGAAGGTGAAACTCCTCACACAGTCTGGAGGTTTCTGCTTTTCCTGTCTGAATCATTCAGAAAGTGAAATACAGCTGCTCTGGTACTGCTACAGTTATTCCATAGGTCTGCTGCCCTTTGCAGCACTCTTCCAGTGCAAAGAGATCTGAAGAGCACTGGGGTTTATCAGTCATCCTTTCAAACCTGAGCAGCCCCTTTCCACCTCTCTCCTTGCCTTCCCAGCTCTCTGCATCCCTCCTGCTGCTGAGTCTTTGCTCCTGCTTTCTGGAGTTGGTGCTCCAGGGTGGCCCTGAGGAATGAAAAATGCAGCAACAAGGGAGGCTCTGCTGTGGCTCCATGGAGGGTAGTAAAATGCCAACTATCAGAAATGGGAGATGTGCATGGAAATATTCTTCTCTGGTTGACTCTTTAGACACCCAGCAGGACTAATGCATGAGCACAGAAAATGAGAGTCATACACAGGCAAGAGACTAGCCAGTATGTCATTAGTAACTGATTTGTGCACCATCTTTTACAAAACAGATGAGCAGATGAAAGGTACTCAGAAATACTTATCAACATTAGAGATGCAAATAACAGCAAGTGAACTACAGGAAATTAAATATGCAAATATTAGCAGTTAAATTTGGTTTCAAAACCAGAAAGTGTACAAAGATTTTAGGGAATATTATGCTTTGAAAAGGGTGTCTCTGGTCCTTGAGGTTTTCTCTCAGTTGGAGCATTGACCTTGATCATTAGAAGACGCCTTTTTTTCAACCAAATTCTGCTTCTGCAACCCATAATAACCAATGAAGGTACAATATTGAGGAGAAATAACAGATTTGCAAATCCATTTTACCATCTCACACCTTTTAATGATGAAGAATACATATAAGTGATGCAGGGAAGGTTAACATACTGTTAATATATTTTTTAATGTGGTACCTTCTTTGTAGCAATGAGGCATGTGTGCCTGTATCTCTCTGTTTGTATATGCGTGAAGTACCTATAAATATCCCTTCAAGAACAATACACTGAATACTGAAATAATTCAGTATGGTATTGGACTCCAAAACGCCAAATCATCAGCACACAGATAAATTCCAACTTTTTCTTTTAATTCATTAGAAGTGATTTTCCCAGTAAGTATTTGACAGCAAGTGTTCCTTACAATTTTCTAATAGAATAATTTAACTTGTGTATTTAACAGAAAAATCGGAACATCTCAAAGACCTACCTTGAATGGTTCTAATTTAGTAGCTTCTGGAATTTTTTTCATGGGGATCTGTAAGGATTTTGAATTCAATGTGGTTTTGTCAGAGCAAATAAAGGTACCTCTTTAATGATATTTGGCAGCTAGCACCACCCAAACTTACTTGTCATACATGATTCAGAGGAGCTGGACAGATAGGTAGGATTCTTCCCATCTCCTTCCTGTCTTCTCTTCCTCCTCCATCTTTCATCTTCCCTCCTAAAAGTCAGCCTTTGTCAGTTTGGAGGTGAAGTTATAGTTATGGAAGTATGGACTTTCCATGGTTCTTGAGCAAAGAGTGCTGTCTTAGGTCTGCATAGTTTTACTGTGAGGCTGAAAGATCTTTAGCTTGCCATCTATTAACATCCCCTGATCTGGTACATGGTTGCACAGAACTATGCATTTAAATGGGAGCTGTATCTGCCTCAACTAGAAATAGCAACCAGCTTAGAGAAGATGAACACCTTAATTTCAGAGTGCAAGGAAATACAGTCATTGTTGATATGTATGCCAGGGAGAGTCCTACAGGCTGTGAATTAATAGTGAACAGTGAGAAGATTAAGAGGATTTCTGCTTCCCCAGAAAGTGTAAGCATCCAGAATTTCTCATGTGGAATTCCTCCAGGACTCCACACTACATTTCATTGGGAACCACTAACAATTTTCAAACTGCAAAAACATTCGTCTGCCAAGTACCCAGTATCTTAGCAAGATTTCATGCAGAACTGAAAGGGTGGGGTGGAGAAAATGAGGGGAAAAAAAAAAAAAGAAAAACCTTCAGAATTTGGGTCATAGTTTGAGCTTCTCCCTCAGTGTAGAAGTGGCAGCTATGGGAGAAAGAACTTGGGGAAAACCAGATGTATAGATAGCATGTAAATTCAGGACACAGTGATGAGAGCATCTCTGCATATTTCTATGTGGTTCTAATGAAAAACAATTGCTAATAAGAAGTGACTGTTTAAATTGTGTCAATGACCAGTCCTATTCTGCATGTCCTGCTGAAGCCAGGCACCCTTTGAGGACAGCTGGAGCTGAGCCAGAATGTCATGACCATGGTCAAGGTCGTAGATCCTCATGTGCCAAGCAATACAGTCCGGTTCCTAAATCTTTACAAATTCTCCTTTTCCGTGGGGAAGAAAACTGGAATATACCCATTTGGACACTTCAGTATTTTTAATCCTTATCTTCTTGTGATATAAAAATAAAGCTACCAGTTATTTTTTGTTCCATTATTAAGCCCTTGGTTTTTACAAGGATTTCAGAACTTGGCCTAGATTAGCAACAAAAATAGTATGAGCTCCTTTTCACATGAAATAAGATTTAAAGGTATTAGGGGGTATATGCCCTCCTTTTTAGCAATCAGCCCAGGAAGTTATTTTTTTCTGACCCCACAATGACAGTAGCTCTAAACATTTTTTTTTTTGGTGCATTTTTTGTAAAGTCTGTTTGTAGTAATATTCCACTAATACACAGCTTTTTTTTTCTGGCTAAAGTTGAATTTGCTCTGAATAGTTGGTATGCAGCCCAGTGCAAAGGGATTGGACTGAATGTTGAGACAGGTGTATTTTTGGCTCAGCCACTACCCCAGTATGTAACTGTGGTCTCTGCCTCAGTTTTCCCTCCTAGCATAGCTTGTCTGTTCTGCTTAAACAAAAGCCTTGAGTTTTAAGACATGACATCTTACTATATATTTGTAAGTAACCATACCGAAAACAATGGTTTGTGCTTGAGTCCTTATGCTCCATTAGAATTGAAATAATGGCAGCTTTTCAATGGTTTCCCCTTCAGAGGAGCTGGCCAGCTTCAACATCATGCTTCAATATTATGCTTCAATCTTAAACAGGACTTTGTTCAGAGCTGTAGCAGTCAGGAACAAACTGTTATGTGTGTGCATGTGAATGTAGGAACAAATGGAAATGGCTGCATCCAGGAGTCTGGAAATCATGATGTTTCTGCCATCACAGGCAGTTCCATTGTACAGTTCTTTCCAATCAGGGCCCCTAGCCTCTCCAGGTTTTGCAGAAAACAGAACTTAGCTATTTTTTGGAGGTTCCTGATGGCCGTGATTCCACATCCTCAGCTATTGCCACTGCTGACTGTTCAATCCTTGACACTGCAGCCAGTCAATTTCTCTTCTATTCCTCGGTGCTGGCAACCACATTCTGATGCAAGACTAAAGCTCTGTTTTAAGTGACAGCATTTCTTGGAAACAGATGTAGTGCCAGACAACATCAGATCCATGGCTCAACTACTGTAGCACCTGCTCTCTGGCAGTCTGACATGGAATTGGTTCTAATCCTGTTCTCTAAGTTGAAAAATTCAAATGTTCACATTCAGCTTTCTGTGGTTTAACCTTTCTTTCAGAAGAAAGTGCAATAGTTTTTCATATTCTTATTACTGTTCAGAGAAATTTCCTCTTCAAATTACATGTCTTCTGGGCCTTGTTGGATAGGCAGTATTTCAGTCTGAGGTGCATTTACTGTCTTGTGGTTCAGCTATGATCGAGACTGTTAACCTAATTCCACCAAACCTTACTCTAGTCTTATGAACATATATTATGCTCCCTAGTTAAAGGAAAACATTTATTTTCTTCTTACACATTCGAGTCACCTGAGATCTGTCATAATGATCTCTTTAAATATTCTTTAATCCTGCAATAACCTTTTGAAGAATATGACCATGTAAAGCAGCTGAGGTCAGATAATGCTAGTGTTTAATGTAATGACATTCTGTTATTTCCCATATTACTGTGCAGCCTGTCTCTAATTCACCCTGGCTGCTTTTTATACACAGGTAATGCAAAACTGTAGAGTCATAGGATGGTTTGAGTCAGAATGGACCTTAAAGGTCATCTAGTTCCCACACCGTTGCCATGGGCAGGGATACCTTCCATCAGATCAGGTTGCTCAAAGCCTCATCCAGCCTGGCCTTGAACATCTCCAGGGACGGGGTATCCACAGTTTCTCTGGGCAACCCATTCCAGTGCCTCACCACTCTCATTGTGAAGAATTTCTTCCTAATATCTGATCTATATCTATACTCTTTCAGCTTAAAATCATTATCCCTCGTTCTATCACTACACTCCCTGAGAAAGAGCTCCTCCTCAGCTTCCTCTAGGCCCCATTTACGTAATGGAAGGCTGCTATAATGTCTCCCCTAAAGCTTCTCTTCTATAGGCTAAACAAGCCAAACTCTCTCAGCCTTTCCTTGTATGGGAGATGTTCTAGCTCTTTGATCATATTCTTGACCCTCCTCTAGGCTCATTGTAACAGATCCATGTCCTTCCTGTGTTGAGGACTCCAGTACTGCATGCAGTACTCCAGGTGAGGTCTCACAAGAGCAGAACAGAGGAGGAGAATCACCTCCCTTGAACTTTTTCTTCTTTTGATGCAACCCATGATATGGTTGACTTTCTGGGCTGTGCATTCACATGCTAGCTCATTGTTGTGCTTCTTATCCACCAGCACCCCCCAAGTCCTTCTCTTCTGGGCTATTCTCAATCCATTCTCTGCCCAGACAATATTTATGCTTGGGATTGCCCCGACCCAGGTGCAGGATCTTGCATTTACCCTTGTTGAACTTCATGAGGTTTGCACAGGCCCTCATCTCTAGCCTGTCCTGATTCCTCTGAATGGCTTCACTTCCCTCCAGCCTGTTGACCGTGCCACAAATCTTGGTGTCATTGGCAAATTTGCTGAGGGTGAACTCAATTCCACTGCCCATGTCTGTGACAAAGATGCCACAACAACAACAGTCCCACACCTGTGGAATGTCACTCATCACTGGTCTCCTCTTGGATATTGAGCCATCAACCACAACAAATATGATGGATAGTGGCTTATCAACTTCAACCTCTGCCTCCCTCAGGACCCTCATTAGGTCCCATGGACTTTTGTGTACCTTCAGGTTCCTTAGATGATTTTGCACACGATCCTCTCCTATAGTGGATGGTTCTTCAATCAATCTCCCAGTCCCTGACTTTGCCTTCTGGGACTTGGGCAGTGTGGATTGAGCACTTGGCTGTGAAGACTGAGGCAGAACAACCCTCAATGAGTTCCTCATCTTTCTCCATATCATAGATAACCAGATCTCACAACTTCTTCTGGAAAGGGCCCACATTCAGCCTGTTCTTTTTTATCACTGACATACCTATAGAAGATTTTTTTTGTTGCCCTTGATATCCCTGGCCAGATTTAATTCTATCAGGGCTTTAGCTTTCTTATCCCTAGCCCTGTCTGGATGAGCAATTTCTTTGTATTCCTCCCAGGTTATCTACACTTGCTTCCACCCCATGTAAGCTTCTTTCATGTTTTTAAGTTTGTCCAGGAGTTCATACACACAGACCTCCTGGCTTTTTTGCCTGACTTCCTCTTTCTTAGGATGCATTGCTCCTGAGCTTGGAAGAAATGATCCTTGAATGTCAACCATCTTTCTTGCCCTCTCCCACCCCTGCAGGGCTTTCCCTTGTGGTACTCTAGTAATTAAAATAATCCCACCTAAGATTGCTACTGCTACCTGCTCATTCATTCCTAGATTTTTACCCCTTAAAGGGCTATTTGCTCACCTTAACTGGACATAAAAAAAGAAGCTATGCATGTTGTCCACAGTTCACAAAATACAGTGGAAAACATGTAAGAACAACCAAAAGAGGGGTTTATGAATAGGTTGTAAAAGACAGCTGCTTTCCTTTGATACTGAGAAATTGTATGTGCTGTCTAAACAAAGAACTTAATCTGTTCTTGAACTTCGCAAAAAAATCATACACCATGTGTCCCCATGTGAAAGATTCTGGGTTTTTTGTATTTGAATACCTGAGTATAAACTTTGGTCTACCAGTGCACCTGGGATGCAGCTCAAAAACTTGGTATTCTGTCTCTTCCCACATCCATGTAAAAAGAAACTGGGACTCTGATCTTGCACTGGGGACTCTTAAGTGTTCTACATGCATGGAAAAGTAGATCCCAGAAGACAATTTGATGGAAATAAAGTATTCTCACAATTGTGCACAAGAGTTTGGTGCAGAGTCAGCTGTGTGGCGTGGGTGCCTGCCTGTATACAGAATGTGAGCTTGAGAGCGGTGGACTTAGACTGTAAAAAGGAAAAGAGTCAAACAAGAAAAGCATTTCAGACCTCACATTATTTTCATAGTCATGATGTAGTTGGTTTCTTTAAAGATATTAAACAATTTGCCTATTTCTCCTCAATGGTTAGCACTACATTTCCGGGGAAAGACTAATAAGCTAAACAATAGAATGCTGGATCCTGCAGAGATTGGGTCCAGTTTGTATACAGAGAAAACAAAACCCAACAAACAACTCCAAATAAGGCCCTCTTCTTAAATTTGCCACAACAATCTCACGCCTAGAAGCACAGGAGGAGGCTCATATGTAGTTTGGCCATGAATTATGACTTTTGCGTCATTTAGGTGGTATTTTTTGAAGACAGGAGTAACTGGAGGAAATCAGAAAACAGAGTTGAGGATCATTCTGAGTCACTTCTTGCTTTCCCTGTCTCGTCTCAAGAGATGGCAGTCCATGGACTTTTTTCTGCAGTTTCCTGAGCATTTTCCTTGAAGTGCTGACTTGCAGTCAGTAGTCTGTATCACTTAGGTCAGTATTCAGCATCACAAAGGATCAGATCCAGTAGCTGAATCCAGCCAAGCTGGAGTTACAACTTGTCAGCAGTAATCCACTGTGAGCAAGTTGACAGAGAACTAAAGATCAGCATGGCTGGATGGTAGGCACATGTGTCCCACATTTTTGGGGCACATGTATGACCATGGGTTACGCTAATACACTCTGACTTAGTCTTACAGTAAAAAACTATCAGCCTTATTCAATCTATTCTTTGTGGTTGAGTGATCACTGATTATCTGTAGGAGTGCAAATACAGCTGTTTGTTAGACATGAGACATTTATTTAGCGCTCTCTATTGTCAAATACATTATTAGCTAATTTATAGCAGGAGAATCTTTATATCCAGTATGTGTGATGAACCTCATTTGAATCTATTTTACACTTCTTCCATGCCTCAGCTTCCTCTGGGTAGTGGGTAGCTATGTGTGTGAGCCAGAAATAACTGCACCTGACTTTCATAAGCATACTGATCTTTTGAGAGTGGCAATTAAAAGAAGAATTATACATTAATTAATTTCTATATTTTTACTAGCAAATGCAGTGTGTTTTGTGTCAACAAAGACATAATGTCCATGAAATACCACAAACCCATATTTCCCAATCACATTTCAGAAAATAAATTTGCTTTAATACCTAGTACTAGAAGCATCTCAGTATCAGACATGACATTCCTAGAAATCCTAAAGCACTAAATCTGGTTTTCTTTAAAGGAAATTCATCTAAGTTTCATATCCATCATTATTTCTCACTGATTTATTTGGTGCACATAAGAGTATTAATTCATTGCTGTGCTTCGTATGGAGAGAGGTGAGTAGCCAGGTTTTGAACCAACTTGTAAATGCTGAAAATGTCAGGGCCACTTCTTCAACAGTCATTGAAATCCCTGTTAACAAAATGACAGACAGATAGGGATCAAGCAGTTGAATAAAAGCATGCTTTATGTCACCAAAATAGAATCATAGAATCATAGAATAACAACCAGGTTGGAAGAGACCCACTGGATCATCAAACCCAACCATGTCCCTCAGCACCTCATCCACCCGTGCCTTAAACACCTCCAGAGAAGGTGAATCAACCACCTCCCTGGGCAGCCTGTTCCAATGCCCAATGACCCTTTCCATGAAAAACTTCCTCCTAATCTCTAGCCTAAATCTCCCCTGGCAGAGCTTGAGGTCATTCCCTCTTGTCCTGTCCCTTGTCACTTCGGGGAAGAGGCCAGCTCCCTCCTCTCTACAACCTCCTTTCAGGTAGTTGTATAGAGCAATGAGGTGTCCTCTCAGCCACTTCTTCTCCACACTAAACAATATTAATCATAGTATACATTGCTTCCCTGTGAGGACAGTACTTATCACCTTTAAAGAAATCACACTGATTTTTCACCTTTATATAGATGATGTGCAAACAACCATATCTCTACTTTTCCATCCAGGTAGCACAGAATATGGGAACCTATGCAAGCCTTACAGGTAGAGAAAGATTCAGATCAGCTGGACAGAGGTCAGGAGAAAGGAGTGAGAATGACAAGGAACTCAGAGAACATGGGCTGTAGAGAAAAGCTGTGTCTGATAGTAGTCTAAAGCGACCACTGAAGAAATCTAAGGGAGAACACAATAAAAATCAGGTTGTTTAACGAGGAGTGGAAAACATCTTTCCGTGTCCACTGAGGATAAAGGAAGAAGTCATTTCAGGGGAAAAATGTGGTGACTAAAGTAATGAAACACTGGGATACATTGCCAAGAGAAGATGTTGAATTTAATCTCTCAGTGGAGAGTTTTAAGAACACATTGGAAAGATGCCTTAAGGTCAGTATCATTGTTCCCATCAGAGAGGTACAAGGACAGACCAAGTGTTCTTCTAAAGTACAGAATCTTGAGGTGCAGCCTATTTTCTATGTTTCTGTTATACACTTTTTTTTTTTTTTATGGTTTGGGAGTAAATTAACCAGCTTTAGACCTGAAGATTTTGGAAGATAAAAAACATGACTTATACTTTTTTTTTCTCCTTCAGTTTTAATATTTTCTCCTCTCCTCTTTTCTTTTATTCTGGATCTCTTGAAAATGGATGCTCTCTTTTTCTCACTGCTAGATTAACCCTTCATAATACTTTCTTCATACCTGTACAAAGCTATGCTTTGCCTTCCTTTCTGTTTCCAGGGTATGTCCATTCAAAGTGAAACTAAATGCTTGATTATGTGTTGGAATTACCCAGTTTGCAACTACAGAAATAATTCTGTTCCTGCAGAAGATTTCAAGATTTGTTCTGAACTTCCAATTTCCAAATTAGCAAAAGCAAAATTTCTGTTATTTGCAGTCTCAATAACCATCAACTTGGCAGTCAAAGAAAATTCTCACTCACTGAATTGCTGTGGTGTTAAAAATCAGACCTGTGGAAAAAAACATGAAGTTATTTGCTGCTCTTGCAAAAGACCCTGGAAGTTTTCTTATGCTTTTCAATAACAGTAGGACTATTTCACTGTACTGCAAAAAGATTATTTGCCATCCCCCTTATCTTTTCCTTTGCATGACATTTCTAATAGAATACTAAATAATGCTAGCGGGATTTAAAAATGAATTCAGAATTATTTTAATTACCTTAAATGTTTTAGTTTTTTCCAAACTAAATGCATAAATAGAATCTGCTCCAACATGCCTAGCGGGATGCATTTAAATGGTTCATGAAGATAGACTGTTCCCTGATTTCTTGTTTGGTTTGGTTTTCCCTTTCTTGTTTAAAAAAAGTCTAATAGTGAATGAATGAAACATAATTATGCAAATATGCTAAATCCAGTTGACAGGCAGGATGCAGGCAATGCTAAAGCAAAGCTGGCAAGCTGAGGGCAACATCTACGTTTCATTATTTCTTAGGGATCAGATATGAAAAGGCGTTTGAGTACCCAGAGAGACAGTCAGTCAGTCACTAATATTTACAAAAATACCTAAGCAAACATCTAGGTCCTTTATTTATTTACAATTATGCTGTTGGTAATGTGGGTAAATTAGTGGATAAAATTAGTGAACAGTGGCACTCCAAACTCCAATCTACAATGTGATCTAGCAGCTCTATGCATATCCTTGAACACAAATCCCAAATGCAAAATAAATGTCACACTTATGCATACATCCACATTCCTATTTTATAAAATTACTGATTCTATATGTAAAGAAAAAAAACATTTTTTACAATATATAGAAACTCTCCTAGTGAGTTTTACCTACTCTTATTTAAATGCTATAGGAAATTATGCATTGTGAGTTATGATTTCAGTGGTATAACCAAAACTTATTTCCAAGCGTCTCTGCAAAGATGTGTCATAAATCAGCACAAAGAGAAAATGACAAAAGAATTATGTAGTTAGCCTTTCTCTCCTGGAAGAGACTGAAGGAAAGTAAAAAGAAAAAGCACTATTTTTTCTATGTGCCGTTTATGAAAGTTGTGTTGGTTTTGACACAGCTGCTTACAGATGCTGACATTTGTAAAAGGACTTAATCAGAAGAATTACATCATAAGGATGACAGACTTCATATTTTGAGCTAGGTTTGTAATTATGAATGAATGAAGGGGATGAAGGATTCCAAGCAAAATAAACTCTATACTTTGTCATTTTTAGCAGCTTGCTATAAAACACACAAAACAAATTTGTGCTGGGTTCAATCTACTGAACGGTCACAATACTGACTTGGACAATGCACTAAGGAGTACACATAAAACTGACAGATGGCACCTTTCTAGAAGGGATTCCAAGTACTTGGGAGGACAAGATTAGTACTCGCAGCAATCCTAAAATGTTACTGAAATAATCCAAAACTAATAATATGAAATTCTAAGCAGTGCTATGCTTGGGAAGGAATAAAATCAACTGAAAATGTAAGATGGATGAGCAGAAAAAAAATCTGAAAGTAATAGTGAATTAAAAAGTCCAACATGTTTGGACACCTCGTTGAGTAAACAGGCCAGTGTAATTCTGAATTGTATTATGTAGCATGACATAAGTAAGAGACAGAGGTCTTTAGTCTGTTCTGTGCAGCAGCAATGGGGCTTCAGTTAAAATACACATCCTGGCTTCGAGCATGGCACTTTAAAAACAGACGAAGACAAACTGAAGTGCAGGTTAAAGCAGAAATACTGCTAAGAGGTTTAAAAATGAGTCAGAAGGTTTAAAGAAATGAGTTTGTTCAGTTTGGAAAAGAGAAGACTCGGGAGCAATTTAGTGATGATCTAATATATAAAAAGATGTTAAGAACTGTCATCAGCTACTCACCATGTTCACCCAACATAGAAAAGAAATTACTGGTTTAATTTTTGAAAAAGGAGAAAGAGGTTAGATTACATTAAATAAGATTAGATTAAATTAGACATTAAAGAAAAACAACCTTTGCAGCTCGAAAGTTAAGAGACTGCCTAGGGAGCTTTTTTAACCTCATAATCGAAGGCTTCTATGAACAGATTAGACAACAATTAGATAGATGGTCTCACTACACTTGACCTCTCAAAGCAGGGAGATTGACTAGCTGACTTTTAAAGATGTCTTTCATTTCTACATTTCTTTATTGCTAAACCACACAGAAAATAATATTTGTAAGTTATCCTAAATTAGGAGGTGTTTTTAGTAACTCACATCTTGAAAAAAAAATTCAGATCACTCAGAAGCTCTTATTGATTATGTCAATGTCAGATAGCTCATTTGATATTTATGTTCCATTTTGGAAGGCTTTATTAAACAAACAATCCTACTTGGATAAATTCTTTATATCAGAAAATGAAGTGACAGCTTATCTACCTTTGAAATAAAAGGCATGACTTGTATTGATTACAAGAGATGATTCTGTGTTGTTCAGGACTGAGTTTTGTTGTGTTTCATGACAGAGGAGTGCAATTAGACTGTCATTAGATTTGTAAAAATTGCAAGTCAAAGTTAGAGGAATTGGCTCAGGATACACCTATTAAATGCATACACCATTATGTGTCCATCCATTATACGTTCATTTTAAATATTACAGTACATAGATGGGATGCTGTCAAGTTAATTTGTTCACATGTAGAATTTTTCAGAGGTATTTTTAAACAAACTGTATGTAACCTTTTCACTGAAGCATTGCATCCTCTTAAATTCATGCAGTGGCACAGCACTTTCAGCTGTGCAATTTCTTTAACTCACACTGTTTGTTATTGCTGGTGCCAAAAATCCTGCTAAGGAAGTAGCCTTATCTGAACCTTCACATCCTGGCAGATGCTTTGCAAAGATTACATGTTTGTAATCTACATGCAAGCTATTCAGTTTGAAAACAGTAGGACTTGTAAAAGAAAAGTTTTCCCAGGTGTTAATGTGATTTGAATAGACTTCAGTAGGTAACATGTTGCAAATATTACAAATACACACATTTCAAAGGGAGTCAAATACCTTTTCATTTTAAGATTTAGCCAAGCTAGTTCTTCCTAAAATTAAAGACAAATCTTCTGACTATTTTTCTGACATCAGAATAATCTGCCACATAGATACCAATGAGCAGTTACAAATGTGTAACTATAGCACAATGCAGATTCAATGGCAAGAAGTAGGGCAGCCTGCTAAAAATTAAGTTTCATATCTGTGGCTTTTTCAAATCAAGAGCTGCCTCTCCCTCCATTCTCCCCTTTTTCTCCTTCCCACAACTGCTGCATTCAGATGTCTTTTACAATAACTATGTTCTCATTGTGAGCACGTGTTTGAGACCTTGCTTATATCTTATAGGCTAATGATTGGCTTTGCCCCACCAAACATGGAGGTGTCAGTAGGTATTAATAATACTGTGAAAGAGATAACAGTATTTCCATAAATTGACCTTCTCAGATGATGACTTCACCCCATTTTCTTCAGTTCAGTTTAATGATTTGAAGAGTGCTCGGTGATGAAACCATTCCCAAGCATAAATTATTCACCACAGGAAAAAAAGAAGTTCCATTTCACAATTTTCCATCAGTGACTGAGCCTCAGTAGGTGAATTGTCTGCAGAGGAAGAACAGAACAATCCTTCTGACCTCATAAACTTATTTACAACCTCTTCTATAATGAGATAACAGCAACAAAAGATTAAATAAGTAGAATGAACCTTTTTTTCAAAAAGGTTGAAGAAGGTTGTTGACTTATACATTTCTGTTTTTAAAGAAAATTATACATATGTAACAAGTGGAAGAAAATTTAACTTTAAAATTACTATATACTATAGTTCATTAACAGGGAATTTCATTTAAAAGATTCAAATAGGAACCATCAAAGAGTCAAACTAGAATTGCCATGACAATAAATATTTTAAATGCTTGACATTGTATATCAGACATATATAAGGGAAAAGCAAATTATAGCTTTTATTTCTAAAGATAACAATACAGCCCATCTGCATGTTAATATTTACATATTCAGTAGTACCTCTTCAGCTACATTTCCAAAAGTAGTTTTTTTCTAGTATGTCCCCATTGCAAACTGGAATTTGACATAGAGAAAAAGCAACCCAGCCTTGTTGCTGGAAGAATTTTTCCAGGTGAAATGTTCAGGAATCTGCTCCCTTTCCCTGGTGTTGTTCCCTACCTGCTTCCTTGACTTCTCAGATTTTCTGGAGGTAATGGGGTGGAGCCAGCCTACTGCTGGACCACACTCCCTGCCACTGTCAATGTGCTTAGATGTGCTTAGTGATGAACCATAAATTCTCAGCTAGCTAATGAGAATACATACCGTACGTGGAAACCTGTTTGCACACCTGTTTTCTGTCTCTGTCTTTTATTATTTTATTTTTAATTTGTTTGTTTGTTTACACCATAGCCTTAGCAGATTAAGTGTGAAACTATGGGGTACAGTAAAGTCTTTTTAAATATATACACTGCCATGAATGAAAACTAGATTTGAATTTACACTGTGTATAAGGTCAGAAGGCAGAATTCTTGTTTTCTCAGCACAATTTGTTCTTATGATAATAAACCAGTATAGGATGGAGATTTTGCAGAGATGTTTTTAAATTATTTTCCCATTTACACACATTAAAACACCGACTGTCCTGTTAAGATGTATCCTTTCAAAGATTTTGCTTTTCCTAATGCTATTGGGACACTGGTTGTTAAGCCACAAGACAGAAGGTAAGATATGAGAAAATAAAAGGAAATGTTGTATATATGCATCGTAATCTTCTAATATTCAAGGGAACATAATCTTGTATCAGGAACTACATGGCTGTTCCAAGAGGTGCAAAAGTATGAAGACCTAAATCAAATCTGGTAGACTATCATATTTTAGTAATTTGATAGATTTCCTCTTGCCTTTTACACTTATTACTGCGTAACTGCAAAGAAGTTGTAATTCCTGAAGAGTACCAGAATGGTAAATGCAGTTCAGGCCTGGGCACTTTCTGGTTTCTGCACTTTGAAAGGTAATTGAATAGGAACAAGTACAAGTGCAATTGAATATGTAGGCTAGAGGCACTAAGTTGCAGCCTCGAAGAGGTCATGGCGAAATGAATTTTTAAAAAGGACTATAAAATTGCATCTAAGATAGATGGGGTGCAAAAGCAATATTTAAATGAAATTGTTATGGATATAAGTCACTTGCCAGGCATTCTAACTCTTTCCAACATAAAATATGTTTTCACTTCATATATAAAACATTGTTATTATTCACATCCTGTGTCATGTTAACATATTAAAACTTAAATGTTTAATGCATATATTAAAATTTTGTGTCATCATTAACACTGCTGATGAATACCCTTTAACAAAAATAATGGAAAAGATATGTCAAGGCAGATAATTTTTACAATTAGAATAAAAATATGTAACTTAAAGTGTGATAAGATAAGACTGTTTAATTCAAAGTTTCACAATTCCTTCTCCTTGCTCATGGGAATCCAACTACCATTTGTTTTCCTATTAAATGACATTTCAAATACTTTATTATAAATATAAATCACATCTCCTTTTGAGAAGGCAAATGACAAACTAAATTTGAGGTCTGACTTGTATTTCTATGCCCTACTCCAGACTAAATAGTTGAGCAGTTGCTTTATAGATTGTGTTTGATGGATAAACAAAGAGAAGCAGTAGGTTATGGAAAACATGTCACTTGGAACTGACATCTGCCCTCATAATTCATGCATATCTTACCCTGCCATGTCACTTCCGCAGACATCAGCTCCTTGTCCTGATTCACAACATACATAGGAAGAGGAGATATTTTGTCTTTTTTAAAGTAATGCTTCCTCTTGTAAAACACACACCGTTCCTTTCTGAGGCATGTTCTGTTTCATGTGGTCACGTAGGCAGTGAGACTCTTGGTACCAGGATGGGATGCCCAGAAGGATGCATACCTGCCCAGGAGCAGGAGGGTGTTGACAGAGAGATGTGACCAGAGAAAGCATACTTTGGCTGCCCTTTGTATGGGAAAGATGTAATACAGGCAAGACTATTCCAGTGAGCAAGATGCCACTCAGTATGAGATCATGCTGCAAGTCCAATCTCAGAGAGCTGAGGTGTGTTGGCTTTGCAATCCCTTTGACCTGACATTGGTTGTAGTAGGCATTTTCCTAATCAGGAAAGATTGAGGATGGGTGAAAAACCACCAGCTGTACAGCAATCACACAATGCCATCCCAGCTTCTTGGTTGTTGGGCATGTTTAAATTGAACAGAATTCTATTTGTCTTTCAGAGGAGTTTTCCTTAATCAGAAATTATTTCTTTCCCAGCCCACATGACACGCAGGAAGTATTGGTGATTGTAGTCTATTAACAAGTCTCCTACGGAGCCACACAGAGTTAATGCACAGGTTGGTGCCACTAATGCAAAAATCTGTCTGATTGTCTCCAGTAGGATGATAAATTTGGGCTAGACATTTTAAGTTTTTAACATGGGTAAGTTTGTTTGTACCACTTCTAGAGATGCTCTTGGACCCTACTTAATTTATCTGAATTCATGAAACAGGAATTCACTAATTGAGGCTTTCCAAATGGGGAAAAGAAATGAATTGTCTTATTGAAATACTAGAAACCTATGAAATACAGAAAATTTACTTGGAAAGCCGTAGTATTTCAACTGCAACATTTCCAGCTCTTACATTTTTATTACCACTTTTATAAAGATCGGAGTGTTTGGATATATTTTTCCTAAAACCAAATTCTTACAGTCAAGTGGCTAAAAGGCAATCTCTGCTTTCATTTAAATGTGGTACATTTCTTGACCATTCAGCCATGGAGAAAAATTCACAAGAAAAAGACAAGCAAGTAAAACTCTAAGTATTTTTTTAAAATACTTCTTGAATTTTAATATGCTTTTAGTATTTTGTGACCAAACTCAAGATTTCAGAAAGCCTGATGTTGGCAATATCAATGCTCTTGTGGTGTAGAGATGTCATCAGCGCATATTTGGAATGACCTGTATAATTCATGCATGAGCTATTCATTCAGCCCAGTCACATACTGAAAATATCCTTTACCACATCTTTCATTTTTATTTAGGTGATATGTGTTTATAGAATACAATGAAGAAATACTGGATTCTCTCCAGCTTACAAGACCATAGCATCCTTTTGTGTTTCACCTGTAACTGTAGGTGATAAAATTAGTTTAGCCTGATTATAAGCAAAATTATTTGTAGTGGGGAAGAGTGTCCTACTAAAAGGCAAGAACAAACAACAACAGCAGCAAGATTCACTCCTTTAGTGAGGTGAATCAATAAATGGGTTTAAATATTTGACTTCAAAACTAGTATTTCTCTGTCTTCCACTAGCATAAAATTATTTAGGAACAGCTGTTTAAAGATATTTATTTCAAACAGATAGATTAACCACATTTGTTTCAGAGAGAAAAAGCAATAGAGCTCTGTAGGGACTTTAAAAATTCCTGTGCATAACTCCCATTTTTGGAGTTCACTTTTAAAAACCTACCCCTTAATACTTTTAAATATTTCCTCTGTCACTTAAAACACTTTTCCAGTTGGATCTGAAAAGATAAGTCACATCTTGGAAACTTTTTATTATCATTTTAGGGGTTTGGAACATCAGGAATATCAAATATGTGCTGGTGAAGTTTCACTTAAAATACAGGTCAGCTAATGTGATGCTGATGTTCACAATGCCTCAAAAAAACCCTGCAGCAACAACCAAACAAGTAGTATGTAATAAGTTTTTCCTCATCTTTTCTGGGATCAGTTGGTTTAGTGTTAGTCAATTTAAACTAAAAAAACCCCATTTTTCTAATTTTTCTAATGATCAGAGGATGGAAGCAATTGTGACAGAAGTTTGTTTCTGAAGGAATTCTATGACATAGAAAAGCATCTACCAGGAGATAAGAAAAAAAAAATCTAATAGCTTTTGATGAAAATCCTAGGAAATTTTAAAAATATTCTGACATGTAACAGAATACATCAGATGCATGTGAAGCTGATGAATTCAAGGAATCAGATTCCTTGTTATATTTACTGGTTTATATATAATTTCCTGCCACTGAAATAATTCAAGGAAAAGAAGACTATTTTCAATTAAAAAACCCTCCATCTTGTAAATATCTATTTTGAAATCAAATATGCATAAATTAATATTTTTTAAATAGAATCTTTAGAAAATATATCCTTAATCTTTGCAATACAGGTGTTTCTTCTGTAACAATTTCTCTGGTGGCAAATCAAATTACGTTTGTCTTGTACCCTGTAATGTGTCTAAAAAGACATGTCTAAAACATAACATAAAGGTCCAAAAAACTGAAAAGCAATACCTGAAAAAGTTAAGACTGATTAACTAAAGTTCTGTTCATACAGAAGAAAATGCAGAAAATATGATTCAATTTTCATGTAAGTGAGAATATATATTTTAGAAACAAAAAAACTTGCATTAAAATTCTAAATTTAAGGAAAAAAGAAAACATGATAGAGCTTATAATTAAGATATCATCATGAAAATGGGGTGAATATAATATCAGGAAAAGTATTAACTGTTACACAATTTCACAAACTCCTTTCTATTCAGGAAAAAGATAACTGTCATTTGAAATACAGCAGCTGCACACCATAAATGACTGAATAATCATGGACATGCATGAAGGTACAGTGCAATTTTAACTTCATAATGCGATATTAATACAGTAGCTTTAAAAAAATTTGGGCAGCCTTAGAGTATAAATACTTTTCTGGAGCATTTATGCACTAAAGAAAATGATTTTCTAAAAGTGGATTTCAAAGGACCAGATACAGGCACCATGTTTTATTGAGTTAGGTTCTGTATTTCCTTTGGTTGCCTTGGAAAATCCCAGTATATGTGACAATACATATTAAAATAACTACTGTTTTATCTATTGTGCTATGAACAGATACCTAGTGCAGGCAGTGCTGACTACCAAAGCTATCAGCCTAACACACTGGGGTGGCTGAGCTGGAGCAGTGATTTCCTCTTCTAAGTGTGCAGCTCTGTAGTGTTTAACAAATCATTGCTCTGGAACTGTTTTCTACTGCTGAATTTCAAAACAGCCTTCTTTATTCATCTGTATATATCTTTATAGAACCAGATACATATAAATCCACATTTTAAAAATCTCAGCTTCTTAAATACAGTTGTGCATCTGGCCTGATGACAACAGCCCTGAGCACCTGCCAGCTCTCACTGCTGCTAGGAACAGCAGCTGAATCATCAGTGCAGCTTTGAAATCGTCTCAGGCACCAGCACAGGCAGCCTCTGCGTAGGTAATTCAGGCAGAAATGGGACCGTGCTCTGGTGATGACACCAACTAGCAGGAAATGCCTGTATTACCTGAAATAATACCTAACTACCTCTACCCTCTAAAACAGGACAACTGCATACTGAGAGACCACTGGAAATGGTCTGTGCCCCCCTCAAAATCTCCTGAAACATGCCTACGAATTACTTGGGGTGGCACTGACTAGTATTGCTATCTAGTAATGGTTTAGTAGGAGTGGTGCTCTTGGGCTGAAGGTTGGACTTGATGATCTTAGTGGGGTTTTTTTCCAACCTTAATGATTCTATGAATATTTTTACTGGATACTGTGAACTTTACTTACCCTTTAGGCAGACCAGTGTTTCTGCGGCTATGCTCTCACTAAACATTGCAGTTTAGCCTCAGAATAATTGTTTAATTAAGAACTGTCAGGTATAGCCAAGTTTCTATCTATTTTTGTATGAACATTTACTCAGCTAATGCACTACAAGTTAGCCTCCAAAGATAGAAGAATAACACAAAGTCCTAAATGCCATCAAAACACAAAATAAAAGAAAGAAACTCACAAAACACTGTTTCTAATCACATACAGACCAAGATTTAAACTAGTTACCAGATATCAATGCCAACAGGCTGAGCTGCTCTAAACACCTGCCGATAGGAGTTGGAAAAGTGATTTCATGTGACCTTTCACATGAGGAGTCTCATGAACTTGGTGTGACTGTTGTTTCAAAAGGCTAAGCTTAAATAATTAAAGTCCAGGTTGTTTCTCTCTTTCCAGCAGAGCAGACACTGCCCATTATTTCCTCCGGGGTGGGTGCCAAGCCCATCTCAGCAGGGCCAGCTGACCTTTCCAGAAGGCTTTCCCACTGAAAGTTTCTCTGACCACCTTAATGATAATAGCTGCCACTTCCACTGCTTGTAGTGGGGAAATTCATCTTGCCTCAGGGTAGAGGGCCCTTTCCTGATTTGTATATACAGCAACTGCAGTAGTAAGCAATAAATGAATGGGGGAAGCAGAAGGTATCCTGGAGTGCCAAGGGGAAAGTACTTTGAGAGTGATTGGATAGGGTTGAAGCGATGAGTCTGAAGGGACTATGAGAAAAGGGTGCATGGACAGGAGGCATGGGGGAAGGGTGTCACAAAACAGACAGCATGTGGGTCAGTGTGGAGTGAAAGAGGTGTCCAGGGAGAATGGGAGATGTAATCTGTAGGCTCAAAAGCAATTGTACTACTAAGCCTCTGAAGATCATAGAATCCCAAAATCATTTAAGTTGGAAAAGATCTTCAAGTCCAATTGCAAAGTGCTAATGTATAATAATTGCTAATATGTACAGATATATGTAGCAATTCTTGTAAAATATATTCATCACTACTTTACTAGTAGACAAGACATATATTCTACATAATATGTAACTACTTACTTGTCTATATTTATATTACATGATTTTCAGGATTTTGGCAGTATCAGATATTAGGGCAGCACAGTTGATCCACTCTTCCTCTCTTGCCTACTAAACAAGCAGAAAAGAAACCCCTATCCTCCATTTAACTGTAAGAACAACAAAAAGGAAGCAGTAACGGGGTTAAGAAAGTATTTCTGTCCCTAAGCCATATAAAAATGAAAGGCTGTCCCAAGGCCTTGCTGAAGACCTTGAAGATTGACACTAAAAACTAGAAGACACTTAGAATCATAGAACAACCAGATTGGAAGAGACCCCCCAGATAACTGAGTCCTATCAAACACTAAACCATGCCCTCAGCACCTCGTCCAGCCGTACCTTAAACCTCCAGGGAAGGTGAATCAACTGTCTCCCTGGGTAGCCAGTTCCAGTGCCCACTTGTAGCTTAAAAAAGCACTTGTAGCTTAAAAGAGCTGTGCAAAGAACAGGGCAGTAATTTCACCCCAATACACCCAAATATGGTACCAGCATTTTTTTTATATACAGGAATTGTCTGGACTATCCAAAATGAGACATGGAATGTGAGATTTGTAGCTATTTTCCTTGGGTCCATAGGCATTTTATGCAGTTGTCTACCTGTGTATGGGGATATAACCACATACAGCATTCAAACACAAATAGCAAGGTTATTGCCTGCCACGCATGAATACACATATGTATACAAAGTATTTATTGAGGAACCTATGCCTCCTCATCTCAGTATGTGTTTTAATAAGAACAGGGGTTTTTTTATTGATACAGCTGATTATATAGAGCATACTAGTCTCACCCATCTTATTTTAAATTAATGAACCAGAATACAGCTTGCCATTAGATTGCTCTGACCAGGTAAACTTTAAGAGTATTCCCCCATCCAACATCATTTCAATTCATCTTTATTTTGGTTTGCCAGAAAGGGTGTCTTTGTAACTTGCAGTGCTGGGTGATGTGCCCTGCTGTGACATGAGATGTCGGATTCTGTCAGTCACATCAACTGATGTGATGTGAACAAGTCTAATGTGATGGGACCAATGCCCTGCTGAATGCATACCACACCACTCTGGTATTCAGTGGTATTTCTCTGAGAAGAAATGCAGCGCAGGAAGCCAAGCTTCCCATGGCAAATATGGCTAAGTGATTTTGTAAATGAAAAATTTAGTCAGGTGTTAGCTGCATAAACATGTAAAAGTAGCATATTTGGTTTATTTTGCTTTTCTGTTTGTTTGCAATGGCACTTGGATAATGTCCTGTCACAAATTTCACAGAAATTGTCTGTCCATCCTATTAAACCCTGCTTAGGTTATCTGTGAGAGTGGGACTGGAGTGCTGCTTCTTGGAGTGCTGCTTCTACCTCTGTATTGAGAGCCAACAGCCATTGCTTTTCCTAGTAGATTTTCACACCAAGCCTATCCTATGCCCACAAGCCTCAGTAACAAAAGGCAGCTTGTTCTAGTTGTAGTTTCTTTCAGAATGCAAACTAGCCTGTGCAAAAGCAACATAAAAGTTTACTCAGATCTTAAAAATGTTTCCAGTAGACTTCCAAGGAAATAAACCTAGTAATTATCCATTAAATTATCACATTTAGCAGAAACATTGGCTTTTAAGGATATGGCTTTCTCTATTCTTTCAGCAGTGCCAGCACTCGGGTCTCTGTGCTCTGTTCCAACTAGCAGTCCTCCACCTAAAGAGGACTGCATGAGCTGGTGAAGCCCAAAGAGGAGAATCAGTCCTGTCCTCATAATCCACCCATAGAACAGCTCCCAGTAAAACTGGATGGATAATGAGAGTAAATTATCTTTTTCTCAAGCCAGGTCCAGGTAAGAGCTTAAGCAAATATTATTTATCTCTTTTGCTAAGTGTTCCACTCTGTGAAATGTTGACCATCCCAGCACTGCGTTATCACTACTTTCACAATTCTTTAAGAATTGCTCTGGCACTAAACAACTGTTTCAATTTAAGATAAAGCAAATTGTATTGCAGTTTTTAAAATAGCTTTGTTTACATAGGTCACCTAAATCATAGTGAAATTGCTATTTAGCTTTCAACTCCACACACACCCCCCCCACACATCCCACTCAGGTTTCTTTACATATTTGTTATGGTAGAAATGCACCACTGTTTATCATTCTCACTATGGAGCACTAGAGTAAATAGCATGCAGCAGTGTTGTGGGAACAGGGAAAGCCCTATGGGTTATATATAGATATGGGTGAAATATTGTAACTCAGAACCCACATAAAGGTATAAGAAAGATGGCATATGGCTTCTGGCACAATTCTTCAGGAACGTATAAGGCTTGCTGCTGTTAAACAAAGGCTCATTTAAAAAAAATATCCCATCAATTTTTTATACAGCTAAACAATCAATTTATGCTCCCACTCACAGTTAAAGATCTCACAGGTAATCTAGGTTCCATCAGTATAAAAACCCTTTTGTTTTTATTTTTCTTTGCAGACTACAGGCTTAGAGATAGGTGGACCAAGCATATCACAAGAGAAAAGTAAGGCAAACGCCCCTGCTTTTACGGAAAGCAGCATCTGGGTTGTTTGCTGCTAGTACAAAAGATGATATCTTGGGGGAAAACAGAAAGGAAGCTGGATGGAGCAGCAGGGAGAGAGAGACAGAACCTAAGAACTGAGGCTTGGAAGGTATCCATTTCCATTAGCAAAATTCACAAAGCCAAGTCAAGTTCCAACAACAACAATAAAAAGAAGATATGCGTCCAGGAAAGCCAGTCCCAACATTGAGCTGAGTAACAGAGGGGTTACCAAAAATGAACGAATAACAGTGCTGCGTAGAACATATGTATGAAAACTTCCTTCACTACCATGTGTGACTGCCAACCTGCACCTTTTTAAAACTCTTGCTTGGAGCCAAGCAACAGGCTTTTTGTACTTATATTCATAAATTGGTCTTTTGAACACAGATGACTGTCTCATTCCTCCTGATGGGAAGATGAGCTGGAGGGAACTGCATTCCTCCTGGGAAGTAAGTTCAAACACTTCACATCTGTGGGCAAGGCTCAGGTATCCCAACCATGTACAAGAACTCCAACCTGCTAATCAAATCCTATTTTCTAAAAGGCAGACTTTCCTTTTTTCCCTCTGCCACACCCCTTCTCCCCTGAGGCCTTTACATCAGTCTCTGAATGACAGTGACTGTACACCAGGATAATGACAGTGCTGTTGGGTGCACATTTACCTCACCAAGCTCATCACAAGGTTCAGATGTTGGTATGGGAAGGCTGCAAAGCCCTAGAGGGATTAGGCTCCATGATACCCTGTCCAACTAAGATAAGAGGAACTCTGCATGCATGTGGTAACATCAATTTAAAGCTATAAATAAGGTTTGTGGTGTAAATATAGGTTCTTGGATAGCCTCTACTAACTTTAATAGTTAGGGAAGGTAATTGTTATTTATTTTTTAATCAGTCTCTTTGATTTAATTGCTTATATGCTCCCTAGGGCACATTTTAATTACTAAAGTGCTACTTTGGATTCTGGTTAAGCACTTAAGCATTAAAGTGAGTCTTGAAATTCAGGAAAAGGGGAGTTCCTCCTTGCTGGACAACAGCTGGCAGTGGCCCATAATTTACAATCCAAGATTTACAAGGTAAAGGTGAAATCCTCTCATTTATGGCATAAGTGGAGACAGGTGGTGAGGAGGAGGTTAAAAAGGGTGTTGATATCTACCTATTTCCTCCTTCCTGTCAATATATACAGATGAATGTAGTGGCTGTGATCCAGCATGAGTGATAAGGGGTATTCATAGTACAACACAAGAGGAGGGTGAAGAAGCATTATGTCCCACCTGCATTTCCACACAGATTACTGGAAAGAGTCCAACTCAGAGCAGGAATTTCCAGGAAAGGATTGTCACTTCCACTGTAGCTCCGCTGAGTTTGAGGAGGGTAGATGCCAACACACAGCTCCTTGCTCTAGTTTGAAGGAGGCCATCAGAGCATTGTCAGGCTTGCTCCAGAAATGATCTCTGACAAGATGCAATGAAATCACTGCTGAAACAGCTCTGGGAGATGTCTAGGAGGAGGGTCACTGGAGGGGATGGCTGTGCCTTGGCAGGGAGATGAATTGGATGATCTAATATGTGTCTTCCACCTTCAGTATTTATGACTCCCTGATTATTGGTAGGGAATAAGGTAGAGGAGGACAAGAGGGAATGGCCTCAACCTCCACCAGGGTAGAATTAGGCTAGACATTAGGAAAAAAATTTTCACAGAAAGAATCATTGGGCATTGGAACAGGCTACCCAGGGAGGTGGTTGATTCACCTTCCCTGGAAGTGTTTAAGGCACGGGTGGACAAGGTGCTGAGGGGCATGGTTTAGTGTTCAAAAGGAACAGTTGGACTGGATGATCCGGTGGGTCTCTTCCAACCTGGTTGTTCTATGATTCTATGACTAGTATGCTACCTAATTTTTATTGCAAGTCTCTTCAGCTGGAAAATGAGATCTTTCAACCATTCTCATGCAAGCTCCCGGGTAGAACATCCATTGCTAGTTGTTCAGTAAAAATGATGTTGTTTAGACGCTTAAGCATGCTTCCTCACACTTTGTGCAAGTGGCTGTTAAATGGTGCTATTATGTTTATATTTAGCAGTTAGGCATTTGCATTCTGTTTATGTGAAGAGATCAGTAGCCCTGATGTGATAGGCAGTACTGCAGGAAGCAGTAAAGATGCTTTTCTCAGGGTAGCTTGACTGGTCTTTGTTCACAGTAGGATAGCAATTATAACCATAGAATTTGAGATGCAAATATAAAAAATATAGACTCAGTTACATTTTTGCAAGAGAAAAGAAGATTCCATAGCTTGATTAGTTTCAAGGCCTTCTCAGATAAAGTTCTTTTTTTTCTTTCTAGGTGTCATTTTGAAGACAATTGCCTCTTTATTAGAAGTGACAGAACAAATTCAGGTCTTGCTATGATACCCATTCTTTCTGAATAGCTTTTTCATGTCCCTTCCTATATATGACTCTTCCACTAATTTCAATCTTGAGGTAATATCATGTAATAATAAAATAAAACTTAATTTCTGTCATGTTTCCATTTGTATATAGGCCCTAAATGATTTGAGGTGGAGGGAAAATATTATTCTGTCTGGACTTTTAACAGGCAAAATAAAAAGTGTAAACAATTATATTTGAAGTGTGGACATTGTACATTATATTCATGGCTTTTCCTTTTGGGGAAAAGATTTGCTATTATAAAAGTAGTTTTCATGGAGCGACATTTTCCAAAGAGCCAAGCATCTGCAATTGGGACCAGATTTCTAGAAGGCTTTCGATGTGGCAGAGAAAATAAGTGGCCAAATGTCCAAAGACACTAAATTTGAACATTTATAAAAATCTGGCCTGTATTTAAGAGCATAAATAGGAGCAGGATTTCTTAGAAAAAAATCTACCCCCCATGCTGGTTGTTGAGCAGGCTTAAAAAAAAAAAAAAAAAAAAAAAAAAAAGCCTGAATGGTTGTTTTGGTGGGGGGTTTTGTTTTCTTTAGGTTTTTTTTTTCTCTTATTTTTAAAAGAAAACTGATCTTACCTGTCATTGAGTTATTTGATTTTTTTTTGAGCTCTTCACATCTAAGCGCATATTTCAGCTTTGCCATCCAAATAGTCCAGTCACCTTTAAGCAATACTGATGTGCTTGAAATTAAGCATGTGCTTTGCTGGGCTGAAGATTGAGTTTACCCTTTGAAATCTCACCTAGTTGAGCTGTGAAATATATATTGTCTTTGCCAACAGGCCACGTGCATGGAGGAGATGTGATTGAATGGTTGCCAGTCACAGTAAAGCAAAGCTTATCTTAGTGGTTATCATTATATAACTCTGACAGTGTCCTTACAATAAACTTTCTTGATAACTTACAAATATTGTAGTTGAGTCACAAATAATATGAGGAAGTTCTTTTAACTAAGGTGTTGACATCACTTTTTCTGGACCTGGACAGCAAGATTCAAGGAGGCCAGCAAGTGAAATTCATACTTACTGAGATCATTATTTTCCAAACTTTTATGGAGAGTTTCAAGGATCTGGGGTTGGACAAGGACTCCAGACATTCTTCAGTTTTCTGAACAAGACTCCATGTTACCTGACATTACAGTTCAGTGGCTAGCTAGACTGTGTACCCAATAGCCTGTATTTTGAGGTTTACAGAAGGCCAGCAAATTGTTTTATCCCAAGAAAAAGTTTCAGCAATTTTCCCTGTGTCTCCTTGGAATAGCTATGTGGCTAAAACTATTTTCACTTGTCTGAAAAGCTCAGTATTTTTTACAATGTCAGGAAGCAATTCATATGCACAGCTTTAGCACAGCACTGCTCCAAAGGACATTGACATTAGAGAGTATTTGAGTATGGTATAGCATAGAGGAAACCTCTTTTAAAGACAGAGAGGTGAATGCAATCTTTTCAGTGACCATGTGTGGTAAATTTGTATTTTGATCATTTGGTCTTCTGGCAACATAGAAAATTTTACCCATAGGAGAACTTCATTACATATAAAGAGGAGCTCTAGAAGGCCAGCTGCATCAAAAGAAGCATGGCCAGCAAGTCATGACGGGTGATTCTGCCCCTCTACTCTGCTCTTGTGAGACCTCAACTGGAGTATTATGACCAGTTCTGGCATCCTCAACATAAGAAGGATACTGCAAGCTACTGGAACGGATCCGGAGGAGGACCACAAAGATGGCCAGAGAGCTGGAGCACCTCTACTATGAGGACAGACTGAGAGAGTTGGGGTTGTTCAGCATGGAAAAGGCTATGGGGACACCTTTTAGCAGCCTTGCAGTACCTGAAGGGGGTATACCAGAAAGCTGGAGAGGGCCTTTTATACAAAGGCCTGTACTGACAAAACACGGGGGAATGGCTATAATGACTTGCTGGTGCTAAAAACATGAACTCTTTTCCAGGAAATGCTGATGCCAGGAACCTGCTACAAGTTATCATGAAGATGGCAGAGATAGGGACACGTAATTGTCTACATGATAGGTAGTTCTTTCAGAAAGTCACAAAGCTTGTTTTGAATATTAGATTCTATACATTATAGAAGTCTAAAACTGTTATTAAATATTGTAAAGCCATGGGCAACCACTAGTGTACAAGACTGAATGGATTTCACCTTAGGCATTCTCAGGGTTACCTGATGGATGAGGTAAACACCTCTTATCACAATTCTGGATCAATCCAGAATTAAATGCTAGATTTATGACTGCTGCTCCCATCCATTTTTAGATTCTCTCATTGTTTCTGCTTTGTCATCCAGGTCCTGGAGTAGAAAGCAATTTCACAGCCTCTGCTCTCAATTAAAAGAAAATACTAATTTTGTGAATTCAGTGTTTGCTAGTACAGCATGTGATGCCTTCACATGTTCAATCCCTGCTCTTATGGCTTTCAAGTAACAGATCATTATAACATATAACCTGACACAGAGTTGATATAATCTGATTCTTAATTCCTAATTCCCCCAATCCCATCTTGTGGGTACAGAAAGCTTAGAAAGGGACAAGAAACATGTTCTGTCACAGGTAAGCTATTCTACTCCCCAGCTGGGCCCCCCACATCTCACAGTCCCCACAACATTTTGAAAGTGTTGCAGTGCTTTCCTTCCATAGAAAAACTGAAATTTCATGATGTACCAAGAACCTGAGCAAGTAGTCAGCTACTGTGTTGAAATGCCACCCAGCTGTAGGCATGACCAAGCTGTGACCAATACGTTAGGATCTTCCAGCACCTCCAGGCTTGCAAGTCTCAGAGCTAGAGAAATTCACAAAGAATATTTTTTTTTTGCCTTCAGCATAACATTCTGTTGGAAGCAGATTTTTTCCAATAGAAATTTGTTAAGCATTTCCAAACATATTCATTTTCTGTTCATCAGTGGCACAACACAGTCAGACTGCTGTGTCAAGTAGCTACTATGAACGCATGTCCTGGAGCTCCACCAAGACTATTTCCTATAGAGAGATTGTTTAGTTCTGCTGGAGGTACTGGACAACACAATAACTCTTGCCAAAAAAACCCATTTCCTCATACATTTATTTAGAATTGTAAATTTTTAGAAATATCATTTCAGCTCTGAATTAAAAAGACTACAAGTTTTGTGTAGCCTAGCTGTTTAAAGAACAGTGTGAAAGAGAAAGTATATGCAAAACTAATTCAGTCCAGCACTGACAGATGGACTAATCATCATAAAGGATTCAGTTCTTTCAGTAAATGGATCAATGAAACATCTAGGTGCTCTTTCTTAACACTGTGCACCACAGAAGTTATATCCATGCTAACCTTCTGTGGCCTGGTAGAAAAAAAACCTGACTGGAACACAAGACTCCCTATTTGTGTATCCAAATCCACGGGCATCCTTCAAAAACTCCTTCTAGTTAGACGGGGAAATGGTTACTGTGAACTCTGAGACAGAAGCAGAACCTTTCCAAGCAATGCTTTGCAACTCCAAAGCATGCCTTTAAGCAGGAGGAACAGTCTTCTCTGAGCCTCTTACTTAATTCCTTGCACAAAACAATTACTGTGGGCAAAGTGAACTGCAATCACGAGTTCTGAATTCAACAGAATTTCCAAATCCAGAGTGAAGTAGTTTTGCTCTCAGGCTAAGAGCCTTGTAATCTTCACTAATCCTGATCCCTCAAAGGTCTGTGAATAGTACCATGGCTGAAAATTTTCCAGGGCTATTAGTTTTCCATCTGAAAATATAGATTAAATGATGTAAAAATACCTTGAAATACAACAATATAGAATATCAAGACAATAATGCAAAAAAAAAAGCATACCTAGTTCTCATCATCATAACGCAAATTAATTGTCAGATAAATTTTCTTAATGACATTTATAGGAGATTTCAATCTCAGATTTTAATTTACTTGAGTTTTATCTGGGATTTCAATGAGTGTCCCAATCTGATCTGAAGGAAATTTAAAGAAATTAGACTCTTGCATAGAATTTGCAGACTAAATTCTCAACACTAAGAATTATTGATGGAAATAAAATTATTTCTATGTGTAGTCGTGCAGGACTAGGTCCTGCTAGAAATCAATTGAAGTGAAGCACCTAGATACTGATGTAGATTAGTTTCTTTAGTGAGGGAAACTCACCTGCTTCTCCTGTGCTTTAATCTGCCATTGTCTTTAAAGGTGTCTTTAAAGCACTGAATATGTAAATAATGATCGTGTAATGCTCTGAATAGGCAGTCACTTACTCGGTGCAGTCTGTACAGTCTTTTCTAGCTGGAATGCTGGTCCTGAGTATTTGAATTCCCTCCTTTGTCTTTTACCCCCTTCTTCTCTGCCAAGTTGTAATTTCCATACTGGGTTGTATCAACAGTGGTGGGAATAACACTTCTAACTGCATATCCACTTCTATTAAAAACAAACGTTTCCACATAAATCTGCTAATGTAAGGCATCGTATTCCTTACATTTTTTTCCCTGTTAATGATGAAAATAAATGAGTAAGATTTATCTCTTTGACAAGTCATGTGGGTGTGAATCTTTAATTAGCATATAACAGGTTTAGACTTCAAGTCCCCATAGGCGTGGGAATCACTTAAAGAAGAAAATCCCACTTGGTAAATCTATGGCTCAGGAAGCCAAGAATGTTATTTTAAGAGATACCTGTAAAGATGAAGATTGCAATCTTCTTACATGTCGAGGTAAAAAAGCAAGCTATTTCATCTCCCAGAAACTCGGTGACCATACTTTGATGACAAGCCAGATGGCAGATGTTCCCCAAGCTCAGTGCCAAGAAAGATGATTGGAGCTGCAATTTACCTTCCATGGTGAAGCTCAATGCTGGAGCATACCACAGCTGCGAATTTGGCTGCTGCCAGTAGGTGTGTGCACAGTTGGTTTCCTCCCAATTTGGATTCATCAGGTAAGAGGCTGTATCAGTACCCAGCAATTATGAAATTGGCATGCATTGGATTGTTTACTCACAGTAATATTCCTACTGGACTTTATTAAAACACCATCTGTTGTCAGTGCAGACAAAGAATCAAACCAGAAATATCCATGGAGTGAGAGAGAGAGTGTGCACGTGTGTGTATGCATGTTCAGCTGTGTTGCTGGATCGGGTCATATTTCACGTTCTCTTTTCTTCCTTCCCCTTCCTTCACAGGTAGCTTTTCATAATAGGCATGTATTGCTAATCAATAATTCCCTGGTCTTAATTCCACCTCGAATATAAAATCACATGGAAAAAAAAATTATGATAAAAACAAAGTGGTATTTCTGAGTAATGCTGGAATGGAAACAAATGAATCTTTGCATGTGTGTGGAACTCAACAGCATTAGATTCACCACAAATTAAAACTGAAAAGGTTGAAGAAAAAGTCATCTGACTGAATGATGCTCAGTTAGAACAAACTTCTGAGTTAATGCGTGAGTAATAAAGGGTGCCTGCCAATAATAATAACTTTAGGGCTTGAGTAAGAGAGGGACTAACTTTTACAATCAGCTGGTTTCTCTCTTTCTTTCTTTCTTTCTTTCTTTCTTTCTTTCTTTCTTTCTTTCTTTCTTTCTTTCTTTCTTTCTTTCTTTCTTTCTTTCTTTCTTTCTTTCTTTCTTTCTTTCTTTCTTTCTTTCTTTCTTTCTTTCTTTCTTTCTTTCTTTCTTTCTTTCTTTCTTTCTTTCTTTCTTTCTTTCTTTCTTTCTTTCTTTCTTTCTTTCTTTCTTTCTTTCTTTCTTTCTTTCTTTCTTTCTTTCTTTCTTTCTGATATTCCTAATACACAGCTGCTCTGCACAAATGGCCAAGTATAATTTTTCATATACCAGCATATAACTCCAGGTGAAATTAATTAGTTGGAATTCTTCATCAGGTAACACACTAATAAAACATGATGCAAGTAATTAAAAATGCAAATACAGGGAAGAGAGTAGTAAAAAGTAGATATTTCATTTTAGTCCTACAAAAAGACATCTGTCAATTTAGATCTTTACTGCATGCATTCACACACACACATACACAAAACAAGCCTTTAAAAATAAAAATGTAAACAAGTCCCAGTTCACATCGTAAGATTAAGGCCGTATGTAATAAAGGGAAAGAACACAAGCCAAGAACACCCCCTGGGAGAAGGAGGAAAGTGTGTTAAAATGCTTGGGTTGTTTATGAACAAAATGTTTGGAGATCTCAGTACTAAATGAAGGAGTTGTGGTATTTTAGAGGACCCACAGGGAGATTGTTTACTACTATAGGAAGTCACTAAAGCCTGTTTTCCTCAGTATACCTAGACATCAGAAAGAAAGCATTAGTCCTGATCTAAGGGGGTGTGATCTGCCACCTTCATTGGGAAGCTCATAGTCAAAGTGAGAGGATTTGCCCCACATATGAGCCCATCTTTGTTGCATTATTTAATTTCATGCATACAGGGGGTTCTTTCCTATGAACAAGTTCTTTCCTAAATTGGAGCCACAAAACGTGACATTGTGGAAGTTACACTCCAGTGCATATTTCAGCTGCTGTGAGTAAGCTGTGAGCTTTCTCTTTCTTGCTTCTTGATGGTAATTTTGGCCAAAATAAAATGCTACCTACTGCCCTCAAAACCCATTCTGCTGTGTGGTCTGGAGCTGTGGAGTTCAGCCTCTCATAATGGCAAGGTTGGCTCCACGGCTGGCAGGACCAGGTGGATTAGGAGACAGCACAGGTATGAGCTGTCCCCTAGGGACCATCTGCTATAAAATCAAAGCTCCTCTCGCATGGAGGAGGCCAAACTACAGTTCTGATTTAGGTTTCACAGCTCTGGCAATTGCTTGAAAGGAATATCAAATAGTGACTCATGTCAGGCTTTTTTATACAGACCAGGTAAAATGAGGAGAAGTAGCAGGATTCATACCAGTCCTCAATACCTAACCCTTTCAGCCTCAGATGTTCAAGGTTTAATAAGAGGAATGCTTACGAAAAGCAATGCACCTGGATCAGTATTGCACTAGTTAGAACAAGTAGACTCCCACCCTTCACTACATCATGAAACATAAAATATTTTTAAACTACATCTGTCGGATCTCTTAGAGGGAATACAGTGTTCACGATCTGACCTTCCAAAGGTTTATTCTTCCCAAATGCTTACATCTGAAATGTGGATTTAAATGGTTTGGAGGTCTTCAATCACCCTGATAGTACTTAAAAGCAAAAGGCAAGTAATACCAGCCTCTCTGAAGAAGGAGAAAGATGGTTCTTATTTCAAAGTATGTTTTTATTCTGTTTATTCATTCAGCCTTCAAGACTCCACTATGGGGGTGGTGGAATGAGGAAGGGAATTAAAATAAATACGTAAAACGAAGCTGCCAATTGCTCCACAATGGAAAGGTTTTTATGATCCACAAGTCCATTAGGAATTCAACAGAAGCAACTAATTACAAGAACCAAACAAACCTCCTCCCCAGTGTGCAGCATGTAGAAATGACCTGTTAGGATGACGGATGCCAAATTTTTTTGCCAGCAGCAGGGCCAGGGTTTACCCTGTGCTGGAGCTGGAAGGGCACCGCTGGCACACACACTGCCTCCTGCTCTACCTGTTCGTCAACACTTCCAGAATAGTCTGCCATGCTGTGCAATGTAAACACACTGAGACTGTATAACATCTGTGCCAGCACTTCTGCATCCTTATAAATCATTTCCCAGCTCTTGCCGGGACAACAAGGAAGAAAATGTTGGCATATAAATGTAAATCATTGTATGTCCTCTGGAATAGAATAATAATTATGTTGATTTACCAGCCATGCATTGTTCCCAGGGATGGATAGGAAGTATTGGCAAAGAAAGGTCTCTACTTCGAGTAGAAGAACAGATTTGCTGAACTACAGAAAAGGGTTTGGAATAATCAGAGATGCTTCTGTCTATGAAATTTGTTTCCTGTAAGACTGAGTGTGAGGTCTTCACCTCATTGCAGGCTGAAATGTAATTACTTCACCTCTGGTCATGTCCAAAATAATAGTATACAGGGACATTATTGAATCAGCTACATGGTGAGCACAAGAGGGCAATTTTTTTCTCCTGTGTGGGTTGTGGATATCTCTGAAGTCACTGGTTGCATGCATTCCCAGGCAGAACTGAGGCATTCTGAGAAACTGAACACAATATATGAATAGTTGAAAATTTCAAAAGCATTGTCCCAAATAAAAAATTCACAGGACTTAATAAATTACAGTTTTCTTACTTTCTCTGCCTTAAAACCCAAATAGGAAAAAATAGCTCAATTGAGGTCAATAGTAAAACTCTCACTGGGACCAAGATTTCACCCATCAAATCTAATGTCACTTTGACTAGAGTTGTGAAGCCTATGACCTACTTCATAGGGTTCTGTGCATTTTTCCTCTCAATTTTTCATTTAAAACAAGCTCACTATCATGCTTAATTTATTCTAATATACAATAAGGTGGTTAAGTAAAGCCATGCTGATGGAATGAAACACATAGCAGTCGATTCATACTTTGTCATCACCTTCCAGTAAGAGCACTTTGTTTAATTTTACATACTGTATTGACCAGAATAAAATACATAAAACAATTTTACAAATGTTTCAGGATTTTGTGGGAGATTGCTAGACTGCTTTTCTCATATGACAGCTTAATGATACTAACAATTACTATGAAGACATGCACTGGTACTTCATAAAAGCACTATTCTCTCAAAATTTCTTTCTGTATTCTGCACCCATACTTTATGAACACACAATCAGTCAAACACAGTCTGGTGTGTTATCTGTTCCAGTTGTAGGGCTAAAACTGAAATCCTTACTGTACAGTGGGGGCTGAATTCAGTCTGCACCCTCCAGAGCAAAAGAAGAACTGTACAAAAATTTATGCATTGCAAAGGTTTTGTTCTAGGACATATAGACTGTGGTTTAAAAAATATATATTTAGGTACCACCTGTAAAACAGAAATTCAAAGCATGACTGTAGTGTTAGATTGAATACTTCAAAAGTATTTATACTGCTTTTACCTATGTGTGTATGCCAGATATTTTGTGGACAATTTTTTTTTCCTATATATAGAAGTCTTCTATTATGAAAGACTCAGACACTTTGTAATTTTTAGAGTGGCACGTCCCAGATCAAAATTCCAAATGATACAGAAGTCATAAGATTTTTGTCAAACCTATGTCGAACAAAACCTGTGATAGCAGGTATTATGTTTGGTAACAGAATTCCCTGAGTTTTTTACATAGAATAGAATATATTATATATTACTTCATTTATTTATTATATAATTCATTATACTAGATTATTATAATTGTTATATACTATTTAAACATCAACCAGTAACTTACTATAAAGACTAAACAAATCAAGGCAAAAGGCAGACAAAACCAGATATAAGAACCTATTTTTACAAAGAAAAAAGTGCAGAGTGACTCTAATGTGTAACATTCTTATTTTTAATGTCTCAAGTGAGCAATACTGCAGAGTGAATACCCTGCTTGAGGGTAGGAAGGCTCTGCAAAGGGAACTGAACAGGCTGGATCGATGACGTCTTGGCCTGTATCAGAAACAGCGTGGCCAGTAGGACCAGGGAAGTGATTCTGCCCCTGTACTCTGCGCTGGTAAGGCTGCACCTTGAATCCTGTGTTCAGTTTTGGGCTTCTCACTACAAGAAAAACTTCGAGGCCCTGGAGGGTGTCCAGAGAAGAGTGACAAAGCTGGTGAGTCTTATCTTAAAGGTCTTTTCTAACAAAGCAGTTCTATGATTGTATGATTCTATGGTTCTATAAAAGTAAAATAGTAATCACCACAGTTCGCATAAAAGCTCTACCTATGGAATCTGAATAAGAGATAATTCTCTATCTTCTGTGTTTCCCTTCCTCTTTCTTTTTACTCATCATTTATTTGTTCTTCAACAAGAAAGAAAGAAAGAAAGAAAGAAAGAAAGAAAGGAAAGAAAGAAAGAAAGAAATGAAAGAAAGAAAGAAAGAAAGAAAGAAAGAAAGAAAGAAAGAAAGAAAGAAAGAAAGAAAGAAAGAAAGAAAGAAAGAAAGAAAGAAAGAAAGAAAGAAAGAAAGAAAGAAAGAAAGAAAGAAAGAAAGAAAGAAAGAAAGAAAGAAAGAAAGAAAGAAAGAAAGAAAGAAAGAAAGAAAGAAAGAAAGAAAGAAAGAAAGAAAGAAAGAAAGAAAGAAAGAAAGAAAGAAAGAAAGAAAGAAAGAAAGAAAGAAAGAAAGAAAGAAAGAAGAAAGAAAGAAAGAAAGAAAGAAGAAAGAAAGAAAGAAAGAAAGAAAGAAAGAAAGAAAGAAAGAAAGAAAGAAAGAAAGAAAGAAAGAAAGAAAGAAAGAAAGAAGAAGAAAGAAATCAGGCAGCTAGGAACTCTAAGCTAAGAAATAAAGCTTTTTCTGTATTTAAAAAAAAAATACTTCCTAAGGAAATGCCACAATAAGCTCACCTGTTACCTTGACCACATTTTCAGCTGTTGTAAATAGATTGGGCTCTGCTAATGAAGCTGTGCTTTGTGCTGGAATCTCTCAGTAGAAGCCCTAACTCTGAAGTTTGAGATTCAGATTTGCTGCAGTTCCCCGTGGCATTCTCAGATGTGTTCCTTTTTGTTATATTTATCTTCCATCTCTGTGGGCACAATTCAGTAGATACTACTTATTAATAATGAAATAAAGTGCTATAATCAATTCAAAATGCAGTTTCATAATTCATTTGGTGTTTAATTTTTTAATTAAATACACAGAAATGACAATAAATAAAGACTACTTTAGGCTTTCAAAAAGGGGGTTTCAAAATGAGGGTTTCAAAATGGGGGTTGGAACTAGATGATCTTTAAGATCCCTTCCAACCCAAACTATTCTATGATTCTATGATTCTGTTGAACCTCTTTTGATTCCTTGTTTTCATAGAATCATTGTCTTGCTGGGCACAGAGGTGACTGTGACAGGCCTGTAGTTCTCTAGGTCTTCCTTTTTTTAAAAAAGGGAGTTATGCTTCCCATTTTCTAGTCAGGGAGAACTTCACCAGACTGCCACAACTTCTCAGATATGATCAACAGTGTATTAGCAACTTCATCCACTAGTTCCCTCAGGACCTGCAGATGCATCTCATCGAGTCTCAAGGGCTGTTGCACCTTCAGATTTCTTAGATGATCTTGCACATGTTCCTCTCCTGCAGGAAGAGGTTCTTCGATCCCCTAGTCCCTGACTTTGCCTTCTGTGACTTGGGTGGTGTGGTTAGAGCCCTTGCTGGTGAAAATTGAGGTAAAACCATCATTGAGTACCTCTCTATATCTCAGGCAATCAGGACTCTCATTTTATTCAGGAGAGGGACCACATTCTTCCTGTTCTTCTTTTTATCACTGACATACCTATAGAAACTTTCCGTGTTGCTCTTGATGTCCGTGGCCAGACTTAATTCCATCAAGGCTCTAGATTTCTTATCTTCAACCCTTTCTCTGTACTCCTTACAGGCTACCTGTCCAAAGGATCTTAAACTCTACCATTGCACGGTCACTGCAGCCAAAGCTTCCCTTGAGCTTCACGTTCCCCATCAGCCCTTCCTTGTTGGTGAGAACAAGGTCCAGCATAGAATCATAGAATAATAGAATTGCCTAGTTGGAAAAGTCTTCTGAGATCAAGTCCAGCTGTACTTGTTCACTACAAATCATATCCCTAAGCACTTCATCTACCCCCCTCTTAAACACCTCCATAGATGACTCAACTATCTCCCTGGGCAGCCTGTTCCAGTGCCCAATAACCCTTACAGTAAAGAATTTTTTCCTAATATCCTATCTGAACCTGGTGCAGTTCAAGGGCATTCTGTCTCATCCTATTGCCTGTCACCTGGGTAAAGAGACCAGCACCCACATCTCCACAACATCCTTTCAGGTAGTTGTAGACAGTGATAAGGTCTCCATTTAGCCTCCTCTTCTCCAGGCTAAACCAGCCCACTTCCCTCAGCCACTCATAAAACTTGTTCTCCAGACCTTTTACCAGCTTCCCTGCTCTTCTCTGAACATGCTCCAGGACCAAAATGTCTTTCTCATAATAAGGGGTCCATAACACAGGATTTGAGGTGCAGTCTCACCAGTGCTGAATACAAGGACAGAATCACTTCCCTGGTCCTGCCAGCCATGCTGTTTCTGCTATAAGCCACCATGCTATTATCCTTCTTGGCCACCTGGGCACACTGTTGGCTCATGTTTAGTCAGCTGTCAGCCAGCAGGTCTCCGCACTCAGCCTTCTTGAACATCATCCTGCTGGTTTTAGCCCATTGATCCAACCTGCACAGATCCCTTTGCAGAACCTCCCTACCCTCAAGCAGACACTTCTTTCAATCTTAGTGTCATCCATTATCTTACTAAGGTTACATTCAATCCCTTCATCTAGGTTATTGGTAAAGATATTGAGCGGAACTGAGCCATGGGGAACACCACTTTTGACCGACCTCCAGATGGATTTAGCTCCATTTACCACAATTCTTTGGGCCTGATCATCTAGTCATTTTTTTACCCAACACCTCTCCTCGTTGGGTCCTCTGTCACTCGGAGAAGGAAATTATCATCAATGCATACCAGGAGCCCCCTAGGTTGCTTGTGCCCTGTTGTGTTGTCCCTCCAACTGATACTGAGGTGGCTGAAGTCACCTGTAAGGACCAGGGCACTACATCTGAGTAGCACAGGTATTTCTAGTTTGTCTCAGTAGTCTTCAGTAAAATGGGATCACAAGCCCAGACTTGCCTTTCTGTCTTTCATATTTCAACAATTATTAAAACAAAATATGAATGTATGATAGAGCTTAATGAACATTGCAAATATGGTAGAAGTGTGTAGGTACCGCATGTTCATTCATCGATTATCTGCTAAAATATAGAAACTTTCTCATGAAAATGCAATAGAGAAAGGACAGTTATATAACTTGATGCTTTCTCTCCTTCAGGATCTTCAGTTTTAGTGGAAAATCTTTTAATATAGAGTAAATTCTGATCACTAATTCAAAAATGCTACTTCACTGATTATCTATTCTGCTTCTGCTACCCCCAGCCTTCAATTTCAACTCTGAAGTATAGCTGAGTTCAGCAGTGCTGCAGGGATTCATTTTCTTTGAGGACAACAAAACATCCTGAATAGAAAAAAAATATATCTGTGCTATATTGCTGCTTTGTACCAAGCAGGAACCTTAGTTCTCCACTTCTGGTGTGTAAGAACCATTTATCTGTGTCGTGGCTGCAGCTTAATGATTAGGAAACAGATTTTCACCAGTATATAGGTGAGCAATTACGCTGACATGAGTCAATGGTCGTTGGTCAGGGAAATGGCAAGGCTGCTCAGATCCTGATGTATAATGGTAGGCCCTTTGCCTTGAATAATTACAAATTTTACATGGCTGACATGTCTTAATTCAAAAGATTCTGTTGTGTATAATTGGATAGAAGTATGAACTTGATTACACTAGTGAACTTGCTTTCCAGAGGGGAAAGAAAAGTGATAACAGGCTTCTTTGTCATCAAAGGGTAAAGAAATGTGACAATCTGGGAACCAGTTTTAGGACCCCATCTGCTAAACCAGAGAGAAATCAAGATTTTACAGTTCCATAAATATTTTAGTGTATGCCATCATTTATGAACTCTGGCAGCTATCATAAAATCTCTCTGACTTTTGTTACAACTGCATATAAGGCCAGAAAATTGCATCTCATGGTAAACCATAAAAACCTAAGTAAAAGCACCATTCCTTTCAGTATATTCTAAAAATATACAGCCTCCCTGTCAGTACATGGCAGGGTAGTTACCATCCCAAGATGCCTGTTTCTCTCTCATTTTTTTTTATCTGATCTTACCCTGGTCTTTTCAAACCCTTTTGTATTTCAGTATCCTTTTATGTTCCATGAATAACAGCTATCAGAATATAACAGCTGAAATAGCTTTTACTTTGTCACAATGCACTGTAAGCAAGAGACACTTGGGTGATGCAAATGTGGTAGGTAACAGGAAGAATTTATGCTGACCTTTTCTCTAATTGTTCGTGAAATTATTTTCATTCAATGATGAATTTCTTTAGAAGCCTGAAAATGAGCTTACCTCAGAACAGGTTCTGATGTTTTAATAACCCAGCAGAAAAACCTCTGTGGAAAAATAAATAAATAAATAATTGTCCTGAGATTAACAATGCCCTGTTTAAACTTAAACCCATAGTCCTCCTACCCTGCATTACAAAGTGTCTCTAAAAGACAAAGATCACTTATCATCAAGTTTCTGATTGCAGAATATCTTCTGACGTTCCAGGTAGGATCTGCAGAGCTTGAATTATAAGGCAATACTGACTGAAATAACCTGCTAGCCTGACTAATAGTGATATATACTTTATCTCGTCAAAATTTCTAGAATATATGTCCTTGAACAAATCTTGGAGGAAGGAACAAACAAGATGAGAAACTACCCCTCTACTACAGATAAACTCAGAAGTCAACAGGTAACAAAATAAAGGAAAAAGGGAAGAAATTTACCAAATTTAAGGCTGAATTTCAGTAAGTGTTTAGACAGCATATGATGTGAAATCTGTTATCTCATTTGCACAGGCAAAATAGAAAACTGAACATTGAAAGGACTATGCATGCAACTATTTGCAACATAAATGCACAAATCATATTGCTGCTGTAGTCATGTGTTTGCAATGGACACATGCCTTTGCAAAGGTAATTGGCTAAAATTCTGGACTTGTTGCTTCTTTTTTATCCAACTTAAGATCTCCTGTATCTCATAGTATTTCTATATCTTAGGACCTACATTTCTTTTTATCAAATATACAGTTTGATTTTTCATCAAAAATACAGATTTCTCATGGATATACATATGTATTTATGTATGTGTATGTGTGCATATACATATATATGGGCATTATGTACTATATGAATCAATATATCTATAGTATTTGTGGACAGTAAAAAAATAATCTTTAAATCTTTTTCTTTCTGTTTTTCTGTCTTTTCTAGTACATTCAAATGATTGATAATTAATTAATTGTGTCTTTTTTCAAAAATATTGAATGCTCAGATAACACTTGGAAAAATTAATACTAAATTAAATTTATCCTTGAGATAACAATTCCATTGACCTCATCTTATTTACCAGACAGGTTAATATAGTGTCTGAATAAATGTGAAAGAGATTTCAGTAAATTTTGAAAGGTCATGCTCCATTCGATAGCATTTGTACTTCTTTCTCAAGAAGAATTATTCTTCCATGGTGAAAACACTAATTCCTATACATGGTATAATCATTTCAGAGTCTGAAAAAAAAAAAAAGATCTATTGTTTGTAGGAATGATTGTCCTCTTTGAATTATGCCTTTTTCTCCAGTCTCAGCTCCATTAGCTCATCTAGGTGACGGAGGCCAAGAAAATGTGTCACACTCAGAGAATCTATCACTCAATTCTCTTTCATAGACAAGCAAATCGCAAGTTATTTTTTCAGTCTTTAGATATTCTAAAACAAACTGAAAGATCATTATATGTGGGTCCTGTTTTACACTATGAATCAAATTCAATCATTCAGTTTTTTTGATCTGTTCAAGATGCTGCCCATTTCCTGAAAAATTCATTAATTTCATTTTAGGCAGGATTTCTGTCCAAATCCATATGTTGGTCCAAACCTAGAAAAGATATGATTTGCAAAATTGTAAAGCCACCAGGTGATGGTGATGTCATCAGGAAAATCATTTTACTTCTTTTACTGTCTATGATAATTCATAGCCTGAGAAGCAAGAAAAATTTCTGTTCCAATAAAATAGTTAGACAATAAACATAGTCCACATGGAATGTGTAACTAAAGTCTTACTATATCATGGTCCTCTAGATGTTGCACCTTCATACAAACATACTGTCTTTCTTCCTTTTGTGGTTTCCAGGTTGCTACTGCCCCAAAACTTTGTTTTCTTACATTCCACAAAACTGTTTTTTCTATCAGTTTAACATAATGCTTTTTCCCTGTGTCACATCCTAAGAATAAAACAAGTCTGTGACCTAATCCACCTTCCATTTACACCAGTGCAAGTCCATTGATGACAGCAGTGTTTCGTCTAATTTATGACAGGAGGAGAGAGAAACCCGGAGTTTTTCAGTCTTTTAAAAAACAGGCTTTGAGCCAAACTCTGTGTAGTCACTAGGAACTTTTCCATGGATTTCAGTAATCTTCACAACAGGATTCTAACAATGACTCTCACAGCCTTGACCAGCAGCAGCTGATTTCAGGAGAGGTTACACAAGAGCAAGAAATAATGAGCTCAATATATGAACAAGGGTTTTCTCCTGGAAATTCTCCCATGAAATTCAGTGAGTGAAATTCTATCTCCAGAGCGTGGAGACAAGAGAACTCCTAATATCAACACAACTGGAATTTCACCCACCATCTAAGTATAAATACACAGCTTAACTTTCTCTTATTGTTAGCACCTGTAATCGCAAAATGCAGTGAATCTGGGCCACACAGGGAGGAACCATAGGAACTATCAGGCTGCTTACATTTTGTGGCATTTTTAAAACAATAAAAAACTCTGAGCTACTGAAGAAGAAAAAGGCAAACCTTAAATGAAAGGCTAAGAGGAATGACCAAAGGGTAAAGAGGCAAACACTGCACCTGTAAACCTAGAAGCTGTAACCTATTCCACAATTTGGGATCGCAGCATCTACTCTCCCTTTAGTAAATTGCTCTGAACTACATCCTTTTTCAGGGCAATTCATTATAGAGTGCATGAGCTACACAAACAATAAATCTTAATAGTGATCTGAATGGAAAAAATAAACGGCTTTACTTAATAATGTCAAGATTTCTATATAAGCCACTATAGATACAGCATTCATTCTTTAAGGAGAAAATTTTCTTTAAATAAATCAGTAAATAAATAAATAACATTTCTTTTATTTATCATTCCTACTTTTAAAATTAAGATCCCTTTTCCCACACTCATGTAGGCTCTAATTCAAGCAAGCATGTACTCTTCATGTCTCGCAAATGGTGCTATAACACAAGTCTCTACTCAATGTGCTCAGATTGCTCTTGACTTGTGAAAAAGATAAAAGACCTCTCCACTCACATGCTCATCTACATCGGATTTCCAAGGAGACAGCAGGACAGTCATTCGGTCTTGACTTCATAACACCTTTCCTTGTCCCTTCTAACTTTCTGCTTGAATTTCTGTCATCGCTGCCAGGTATTCCTTTTGGGCTGAAGAAAGAGCGTTGACTACTTTGTAAGAGGTGGCATCATTGGTTGCCTAGGAGATAGATGCTATAATTGACAATCAATGAGCAAATACACCAAGAGCACAGACAAGATCTCAACTGCAGTTTTATTCTTCAAAAAAAGAGGAAATAAAAAGTTTTCAGCTGGAAGTGGGGTTTGCAGTTTCCCACACTATCTGCATATCACTTGGATTCTGCAGAGTGCTTTTAGAGGAGAAAGGGAAAGGTTTAGTCCACCAGGTTTCTGGTGTTTTTTTCTTAATTGTTTTAAAGTGTTTTCTATTTGTTTTATGGTATGGATTAATCACACTCTTATTTCTAGACACCTTTTTAAAAAGAAACAAGAACATCTTCCTTCCCTGAAGAACATCACCTTCCCTGGAGGTGTTTGGGGCATGGGTAGATGAGGTCCTGAGGGACATGGTTTAGTGTTTGATGGGAGTGGTTGGACTCAATGATCCGGTGGGTCTCTTCCAACCTGGTTGTTCTATGATTCTATGATCTTTGAGTGTGGAGAAGTTTTCAGTCCTGCCCTAGGAAGATTCCCAACCTCAACTCTCTTCTCAGCTGCAGTGTCACATCTCTGTGGAAACAACATGGGAACATCTTGAAAGATCATAAGAAACAGCTGGTCATGTATTAGCTTTATCAGCTAATAGTTTAAGTTAACACATAGTAGTGGGTTTACGTGAAAATATTAGGTTGGGAGTTGATGCTGAAGGCTAAGAATACCTCTGCCAGGGAAACAGTTTGATCCAAATTCAGTCTGGAAACCAGTCATTTCAGCTAGTAACCATGCTGGATGGATGTTAGCCTGAACCCTTGCTATATACAAATAGGTCAGTGCTGTTTTACAACTATCGAGGTACTGCTATCTGTGATTTTCATCCCTGTTTCTGACAGTAATCCTACATGTGTTTCTTTCTAGCTAGTGATTAAGTTGTACAGAGCTCACTCTAGCATTTGTTTAAAAGTAAACCGTTATTTCAAGGCTTGCTTCAGTTTCATCCTTTACCTTGCTCCTCACTGAAGAACAGGCTTGTCTGTTAAATGAAAATGTTGCTAAATTTATAGATCTGCTGCCAGTCCAAGGATAATCATTACATGAAAGGTATTTTGTGTCTTCAAGTTCCCATAGAGTAACTGTACGCACTTTTATCACACTACAACCTTTCTTTTCCATACAACCTGATGGGGTTGTAACTGACAAAGGGCAGAGGTCTTATAAGAAGCTAATTCCCCAGCAGGAAGCCCGGTTGGGTAGAATTGCACCTATACCAAGTGTAGTGTCCACTGTGAGTGCACAACTCAAAGGACTCCGGTACATTGTAACCCCTGAAAACACAGTTCACAGCAGCAGGAACTGGCACTGAATTCTGCATCAAAATGTCATGTGAGTGTTTGACTTAGTGTGGTTGGACTAGAAGATACGATGGGTCCCTTCCAACCTGGTTGTTCTGTTATTCTGTGATTCTGTGGTGCACTGTTCCGCAGACATTCATAAATGAAAGATACAGTTAATCTCAATAGTTGCTTTCTTGTCCCACTTTGGACTAAAAGATCGGAAGGCAAGAACTGAATATTCCTGGGAGGCAACATGGTTTTCAGTAAAGGAATGGATGGAGGCTTAGGACACCTAGATTATCTGCTGAGCTGCACTATGTATTCCCCAAGAAGCACCAGGCAAGCATATCAATACAACACTGTTGACTCATAGACATCAGCACCTACTCAGCCTGGGGACATAACCTTACAGTACAAATGTATCTTAGGTTTATAGTTAATTACCCTCTCATTGCTCAGTGTATTTAGTAGGCCATGTGCATACATCCCATATCAGACACAATTAATTAGCTTAGGCTTGGCTCCATGCCTCCTGCTGTGTTATGGCTTGACCATCCAAAGATGTGCATATCATCATTTGAGGCAACTTATTTGGCAACAGATACCTTCATGTGTTCTTGTGCTTGCACCAGGCTGATGGGCACAACCATGGGAGTAGTCAAGCTTGTAAGGTGTCATACGTCACCTCTAAAGGTGATTAAAAATATGGCAGACACAATAAGTAAAAAGATTAATTTTCGCCAGCAAGGAAAAGACTATGTCAAAGATAACTGTATACTTATGAAAAAAAAATACATGCTATACCAAGGCATTTCTAAAAATGGCAAGAATCATTTTAAAAGCCAGTAATTACACAGAATCAGAGAATTACCAGGTTGGAAGAGACCTCTTGGATCATTAAGTCCAACCATTCCTATCAAACAATAAATCATGTCCATGAGTACCTCGTCTACCTGTCATTTGAATACCCCGTGGGATGGTGACTCAACCATCTCTGTGGGCAACCTGAACCAGTGCTCAGTGACCCTTTCTGTGAATTTTTTTTCCTGATATCCAGTCTGAACCTCCCCTAGCAGAGCTTGAGGCCATTACCCCTTGACCTATCACCTGTCACTTGGGAGAAGAGGTCAACAACCTCCTTTCAGGTAGTTGTAGAGAACAATGAGGTCTCCTCTCAGCCTCCTCTTCTCCAGGCTAAACAACCCCAGATCTCTCAGCCGTTCCTCATAAGGCCTGTTCTCCAGCCCCTTCACCAGCTTTGTTGCTCTTCTCTGGACTCACTCCAGAGCCTCAACATCCTTCTTGTGGTGAGGGGCCCAGAACTGAACACAGTATTCAAGGAGCAGTCTTACCAGTGCCAAGTACAGAGGGAGAATGACCTCCCAACAATTGGAGGTGCTTCCATATTCACATCAGAGATAAGAGTGACTGGGAGAACCCTTCTAAAAGGGCAGATCACATAATCCCTTCTGCTCTCACATAATTATGTAGGAAATGGCTAAGAGCATTTAGCATCTGGTTGTGAAATAGGTACTGGTACCACCAGTAGGTGAACTGGAAGTCAGCATGGAGTTTGCTGGGGTCTTTAATGACAGACCAAACAAAAACGTGGCTCATTGTAGCCTGGATGCTCTGGGTGCTGTGTTCTGGCAATTTATTCATGAGATTTTGTGAGAGAATGAGATATATCTTCATTGCATTTTGCTATGTTCTTTGGGTGACAACCACTCAGTGTTACTGTGCTTGCTGTGCTTGATGATCCCTTGCTGGATTGAATGCTTGTATTGAAATCTCAAAAAGATGTGTGTCTGTGAAAGCTGTATTTCATACTCACAAGCTTTCGAGATGTTTGGCCTCTTCAGATTTGCTTAAATAAAATGTCTCATCTCAGTTATCATCTCCAGGAATGTTGACATCAATATATTTTTAAAAAGCTTGATGAAGATTCCCACTTTGGTTTTGCATGAGTTTTGATTAATTTTTAGTTTATTTCTACATATTTGTAGCTTATTTCTACACTTTTAGGGAAACAAAAAAACAAACCTGTTTTTTACTTGGTATGCAGAGGAGCTAGCCCCTTACCATAAAAATTCATTCAGTATTGTTTTCCAGAATTTAGTTGATTGAAGGCAAAATTCAGCACAATACTCCCAGATATTTTGATCTCTCCATAGAGAGTAAATTTATGAACAAGAAGAACAATCAATTGATTGCTGTAACAAGCTCTGTGATATGAGAAGACCAAGATCACAAATTCAAACCACAAGTTTTTGCTCTTAATTTTTGATAAACCAGAAACAGAACTTTTAAAAAATGTTTCTGTTTAGCTAGAAATGTTCCATGTAGACATTTCATGCCACTATTTTTTTTCTTTTTGTAGAAATTGTTGCAGGAAGTAATCTTTTGAACTAAATATTTAGAGTAAGAAAATAAACATTTCAGCAAGTGTAACTAAATCATCCAACCATGGCAAAGAACATGTACATCTAATATTTAAGGTACAGAAAATTAATATAGTGTGTCATTCCACTAATTAGAACTGTTCACATTTCCTTATAAAACCATCAGGAATATCAGCAATCCAGATAGTGTAATTTCAAAGTATAGATCTAAAAGGCAAGTTCTTACCCTGAAGTTCAACAAATACCTTCTAATAAAGCAACAAGAACTAATGAAAATAAGACACATTTTCTTTTATAGATTTACTCAAAATTATCTTCTTGAAATCAACAAAAAAATTCCCTAGATAACTTCTTCAAGACAAGCAGAATTTTCCAAGCCTGACCCCTATTGACTGAAAATAATGGAAGCTTTCTCCCTGGTATATATGAGTAGTTGATCAAATCCTCACTTAATCAAGTCTGTTCTCCTAATGAACCCAGAAATTCAAATATGGCATAGATAGAATAAGCTAAATTATATCTATCTGCATGATACTGATGCTTCTATTAATACATACTGGCAGTCTTAAACTACTGAGGAGTGTGAGAGTGAAAAATAGTTTGAAAAAGAATGCACAGAACATATTCAAAGTCCAGAAAGAAAAGGAAAGTCCACTGTATAAAACCACAAATGGTCTTGAAGCAATTACAAATAATAAAAGGCATTTAATATCTCATATTAAATCGTATCATTTAGGAAGGTGCAAAAATACAGCAATGAATCCTCACTAAGGAACAACTAGGAATGAAAAACACATGCTTATACAGACTCACAGGAAGAAATCGCTGCATGCATAAAATAATGGAGCAGGACCTGCCTGAAACAGGGCAGATGTGTCTCTTGGTGGTGTTTAAATTTCTTTCATCCACTTCCCAACACTATTTTGTCAATGGAGCTTGTTTTGTTTTTCTAAAATACCTGACTATAGGGGACTTCTAGTCATACTTTCAGCAAGCACAGCTAGATAGGCTCTGGAGCAAGTCCAGAGAAGAGCAATGAAGTTGCTGGTGAAGGGGTTGGAGAACAGGCCCTATGAGGAGCGGCTGAGAGAGCTGGGGTTGTTTAGCCTGGAGAAGAGGAGGCTGAGAGGAGACCTCATTACTCTCTACAACTACCTGAAGGGAGGTTGTAGAGAGGAGGGAGCTGGCCTCTTCTCCCAAGTGACAGGGGACAGGACAAGAGGGAATGGCCTCAAGCTCCACCAGGGGAGATTTAGGCTGGAGATTAGGAGGAAGTTTTTCACAGAAAGGGTCATTGGGCATTGGAATAGGCTGCCCAGGGAGGTGGTTGAGTCACCTTCCCTGGAGGTGTTTAAGGCACGGGTGGATGAGGCCTTGAGGGACTTGGTTTAGTGTTAGATAGGAATGGTTGGACTAGAAGATCCGATGGGTCCCTTCCAACCTGGTTGTTCTATGATTCTATGATTCTATGATCATATGCTCTCAATGCTAAGACCATTTGCAGCCACACTGTTTTCCCATTTCAGCTGTTAGAGTATAGTGGAGAACTGAAACAGTCTCTCTAGGGAAATAATCATGATGCCGAGCTTGATAAAATTCAAGAGCAACTGGGAGTTGTTTGAACAACGCCCTCAGACACATGGTGTAAATTTTGAGTATGTCCTATACTGAGACAGGAATTGAACTGAATAATCCTTGTGGTATACTGCCAACTCAGGACATTCTATGATTCTACTTTTACAGTACCCTTCTTTGGTACCAATTTTCAGATTTTCTGTCCTAATATTTTCAACATTTTAATGTATAAGCAGGTTACATTTACTATATGATAAATGACCAGATTTCTGTTTCCCTTTGCTCACTTTGTCTGCACTTTACGCTTTATGCTTCAAATATTCTGTTTTATTCTGGGGGCCAATGGTTTAGCTTTCAAATGCACCTCTCAGTGATTTACTATGTTCACAAATTTCCTTAAGATGAGGGTACTCGCACCATTCTGTTCTGCTGATCTGTACATTTAATTTTCTTGGGTATTTACTTATCTGCATTTATCAATAACCATACCAGCTATGAAATTCATTGCTTCTTAATTGCCCATACTGTTTTATTTCCATTTAAATGATAGGTTCAAAAAAAGCAGCTTAGTGGTTCAGTCATATTAAAATCATAATTGATTTTGCCTCACTCCTCATTTATTAATGGACTTACACTACCTTCTTGCTAATAAACCTCCCAGTAATGAGTTTAGTCCATAGAGGATACATTTCCACCTCAACAAACCACCAAGCAATTTAGGACAGTTGGTAGTCTCTTCTTAAGGGAGTCTAAAAACAGGAATAGAAATTTATGCAGGCCATAATTAAAACACTTTAAGAGACCTGTGTGGGGAGCTTACCAATATTCTTTGCACCATGCTCATCTGTGGTCAGTGTAATTAATCCTTCACTTGCCATACGTTTTTCATTGACAGTTTTTTATAAAGAGGAAGTTTCAAATACTTACACAGTGATTAAACTCTGGTCATTTCTAATAGTATTTTTTTATATTTGAGCAAAATTTCTTTGTGTAGATGATGGGGAAAAAATTTCTTTTGGAGCTTCTCAGCATTAGGAAGGAATACAGGGTGCAGAAAAGCCTGGGATAACGACTCTTCCAGACATGTGGAAAATCCAGCGCACTCAGAAAAGTCAGAACAACTACTTTGCTAGTTCAGAGTTACTAGTGGGAGATTACCTCATGGAAGTAAAATACAACCAGTAGTTTCTACTGGAATTACTTAAATGATAGCACTGTTATACTCTTAGGGAATGGAAGATCATTGTGTTGAGAGAGAATACACTGTGAGACAAGCCAGAATTCTCAGTTTGCAAAGGTTTAATCTCATCCCTTTCTGCATTTCATGACAAATCCCTGTGACCTCCTTTCGTTCTGGGACTGTAAGATTTTAGGGGCCAGAAATTTATTTGCCCAGCACCCAAAACACCGGGGTGATGGTACAGGAGGGTGGTTCTCATAAATCTAAGCTTGTAGTGCTGCCTAACAAGGAACTCATGTAATAGTACAATTTTCTTCTGTCCTCACACATAAATACATAAATAAATAAATACATCCCAACTGGTCTGTGGGAGATCCATAGCAGATCCTTTGGTGACTGATAGGATTTGGAGAGGAAGAAAAGGGTTAAACTGGGGAAAAGGAGGGTCCAGCTGGGCATAGAAATCCTTTACTTTCTTATGGATCTCTCCTTGTGGTATCTTTGTGTTCTGAAGGTATAATGTTCACTGGTTTAGGTGGGCTCTGGTATGGCCAGTGTGACATTTTCTTCTTGCTATTTTCTTTCTGTTTCCTTCTCTTTCACACCCATAAATACAGATGCCAAAGGAAAATCAGTCCAAGACTAGATTCCTCTATATGCAAGTAAACCAAATACAGATTTATTCATAGAAATTCATCATTGATAAATAATTTACACATGTACAAACACAAAAATTGTAGCTGCCAACTAATCAGAGTTACAGCAAAATAAACTCCCTTTACATTGAGATAAACAATCCTACTAAGTGAAGAAGGAATGTAAAATCTGGGAGGCGATGCAGGGAGAAAACATAGGAAAGTGCAAATTTTCTAATAGCATTTTTAGTCATCATTACACTCGGTCAGGGTTTCCAAAGCTAAAATACATGTTAACACATTCCAAAACACTTCTGTTAAAATATTTTTTCAGTACTTCAGTACAGCAAATGATGCAAAGCAAAAATTCCCCAGACAATGCACAGAACATTAGAGAATTAGTTTAACATTCTGACAACCCTGCAATTTTATTTAAACAATTCTTTCCCTACCCAATTCCCTACAGAGAAGTATTGTACCCTTTTGTTGATTGTAGTGGACATATTGCAGATCTCTGATTACCTTCCCAAAGGACCACCCACTACAAGAAGTTTTTTTGTGTTGCAAGCACAGCTTAGCTCATTCCTCTCCCCCTCCCATTCCCCTTCCCCCCCCCCCCTTTAATTTTCTTAGCATTCTTATATGCTGCAGATGAGCTGACAGACTAGCCTGCCATCTGTTCTTTCATGACATGGTACAACCTAATCAATTATCCTCAAACCACTTTGGAGTAAATAAATGTCTACAATAATAATAATTAGTCACTTAAAAAGAAAACAGCAACTTGCAGCTCCTGATGGGAATTAGGTAGGTCTCTGCACATAGCATTTTATTAACTTAGATTATTAGACCAGGAGAAGACAACTTTGGGAGAGATAAGTCACCTTCAGCAATTTATCCTGAGACATAAATATAAGATAACATCCCTAGCCTTTGGATATCTTTGACCCTTTGTAACCAATGATGCCAGATTCAAGTAATTTTGCCATTTATAGGTTTCTAAGGTTTTGTTATTAATAGATAAATGAGCATAAATATGAGAATTTGTATTAAAATTAGGAATGTATTAAAATAAATATTTTAAAGAAGCAATGGACAGCAGATGACATTGATATAGTTTGAAGAGGCATAGACTTTTCTTCAAACATATGTATAAGGCCTGGCATGTCTTCAGGGAGAGATTTGTCCACAACAGCCAGCATGAGTGAAAATACCCTGAGTAAGAAGATACATTACATGTGCATTCACTTCAAGAACAGGCAAATGCCTGAACTGTTACAAAACAGGTTGGAAATATAGTGTTAGGAATTAAGACTACCAGGAAGATTTCAGTTAATATGAGTGGACACCAATGATCACACAAAGCAGTTACTTATGAAGTTAGTCTGAACATTGTTCTTCACAATACAAGCAAATGCTTGCTATCTTAGTTCTATGACATTGATTTAGTCAGAATATAGTAAAAATTATTCAACTTAATAAGTTGCTGGGTATGTGAGGGATACCTTAGCACTTAAGTGCTTAACTTGTTTTGAGCATTTTTACTTCTGCAGCAGGAAGGAAGTGAAAGATAAATCACAAAGATTCAGTGTTCCAGTGAGCTCATCAGCAACTTGCCAACTAAAATTTCAGTCAAGGAATCAATATAATCTTAGTGCATAAGATAACATTGACGGTTCAGAGGGCAAAATGTCCTCTTTACTCTCCTTATTTTGAATATGAATGGATGTCATGTTCATTCTATGTTTTGTGTCCTGAAAGAAGCCAACACATAGAGTTGTGCTAGCAAATGGCACTTTTGATCAGGAAGTTGTTTAAAAAGGGGGTGAGGGTATCTGCATGTTTCTAAGTATTTAAGAGAAGGCAATAAGTAAAATAACTTCATGTGTACAGGTAATGTCTCAAAACTTTCCTAGAAAACTGTGAACACTTCACATTCTTTAATTATCATCCTGTGGAGAACCAGCTTTACCAGCTGTTAGGAAGTAAAAAACAACACTGCTCCAAACTTTCCACCCAAAACTGCCTGATTAGCCTGAGAATGTAGACTACTTCCTGCAAAGTAAGGAGCAAGAAAATTGTATGAACCATCACAGAGGCCACGCTTTTGGCACATACAAATATCAGGTGACCTACTGCAATATTCTAAGGTCTAGGTAGCTCTAACAAGAATACTGAGAACACTGAATGTGTGTGTTTACCTTCAAGCTGCCCTATCATGATTGGTGGGAAACTGAGGTGATTACCCATAAAGTATCATGAGTGGTAGCAAGGAATCTCATGATGCTGTTCTTATGACGCTAAATTGTGTTTATTCCTACACAGTGATTGTAAGGCATGAGGCAGACTCCAGCTCATGTCCTTGTGGCCTTATTGCAACTGCTAACATGAACACAAACAATCAAGTGGGAACATGTAGAAGGAAAGTAGAGAAATATCTCTGCCATGACATAGGCCAGTGAAGATAAATCAGTGAATAGCAGAAGATCTTTGTTAGTACCTCCATGATTGCTCTGCTGTGATTTCTGTGACATGTATGTCCTAATGTCTTTGCCTGTTTAGATTCTCCTACCACACCTACTCCTGCAGTAGTTGTTGTGCTTTATTTCCATTTTTCTAGGAACTTCAAAGAAGCATTCACCTCTGTGTTGCATCCTCTAAACTCTTCTGCATTTTTCTCTGTATTTTACCATTCACTTTAGAAAAGGGCTAGCAATTATTTGCCTGATGTTTCCCTAACTTTGACCACCTTGAAATGTGATCTTATGATTTTTTGCTTGAAATTTAGGATATGGATACCTTGCAGGCTTTTATAAATATGACAGTTCCCATGTATCATTGATGCTGATGAATTGCTAGATCACTAGAGAAGAACTTGGAAATGGCAATGGAATTGGCTCCACTGGAGCTAACTTGAGCTCCTGAGAGGGAGCAGAGGGGATTTTGAATCTTTTTTATTACATTATAACAATTAAGCATTTAACAAGTTACAACAAAAAGCAACTTTCCAATGGAATTTTTAACACAGTGGAAACAAATTACCTTTGAGATAGCTATCATTTGGAATCTTGAGTAGAATGAAAATAAGGCAAATGCCAACAAATATTCGTCCAGATTGCCAATAATGACTTGCTAGGCATCCCTGTTTCAAATCGAATACATCTGTGTGGCTTCTCTTAGAGAGCAGTAAGAAATCCATGTGAAACACATTGAATGGCACAGCTGACTCAGAATGCTAGCAGAAGATACTGAACCAAGCAGCTTTTGTTTTGAAGGATGTACCTCTGTTATGCAATTCTCTAAGAATTTACTTCTTTCAAAGGATGGAAGGAAAAAGAAGCCTCAGCAAACAAAACCCATTACAAACAAATTCCCATACATTCCTCAACTCAGATATTTCCACACTTGGGCACAGCCTATTCACAGCGGTTCTAAAATTCTAACTATATTTGTAGTGCTCAGTTGGAGTAAAGGACCAAATGATGCATGACAGGCAGGATGAAGGTGTTTAATGGAACAGAGGGGCTTCAACTCACTAAACAAGAATGGTGCCAATAACAAAAAATAACAGTGAGATTCACTGATATCAGCAATATGCTGATTGGTCATGTGAGCAACTGTAACAACTCCCTTCTACTTTAGCCTTTCTGTGACTTTCTGTAGTCACAAGGAAGACGAGACAGAACTATTGTGGACAACACTGGTAATTTGAAATTGTAGACAGACTTAGCTTTATTGATGTGCAAACATTAATTTACCAGCTTATGATCAAAGATCTTGTCCATGTAATTTTTCTTATATTTGAGAAGAGAAATGCTGAACTCACTTAACATTAAAAATTCCGGGCATTTTACTGAAGACTTATATGATTTGTATGAGCAACAGGTATGAGAAAGAGTACAAGCAGTCTCCTCCTTGTTACTGCTCCTCACACAAAAGCCAGCCATAAATGCACTCTCAGCTATGAAGATGATGAATATCATACTTTGCCCTTTCTCTGCCTTTTTGCCCTTGAGAGAAGGGGGGAAGAGAAACCACAGGAGAGAAGATGAGGTGTTGGCGGTGTTTCTCCTCCATGGAGGCACACAAAGCAAACAAGAGTGCATGTGAAGGCATGAACAGCATTGCTTTGAAGACTGGTATAGGGTCTGCAGGGCACCCACTCAGAAGGGAGAAATTGTCTCATACTGAGCTCTCCCACACTTGCACAACATCTAACACTATCCATTTGCAAGCTCACCCTACCTATATATTCTCACTAGCATATACAATGTTAAAGCCACTATTCCTCCTCCCCCAAACAAGAGGATCTTTTCATTTTACTAGGTCGCATTGTCATATCCACAAACTCCTGCTGCTTATTAAATCTAGTGTGATTTCCATATGCACAGCACTTCTAGTGATGTGTGGCTTTCTTTGTGGTACAGAGAGAGAGAAAATCATCTTTGCCCCTTCCCAAGGCTGATGCTTCCGTAACGTGTTAGAGCTTACTCATTTTCTTGTTTTGTTCCTTTGTATTCTCCACGGTACTTGCTGGATGTATCCAACATGGCATAGAGAAAGTACATACACCGTGCTTCCCCAGACACCTTAGCAACTTTAGTGTCTTTCACCTTCTCTGATCTTTTCCATGATGTTCTAAGCACCTTAGAAACTCTCATGAGAACATTAAAAAAAACCCTCTTCAGTGCTCCACACACACTTTGGACTTTCTCTTATGCTTTACACAAGTTCAGTTAGATACTTTCCAGCCTTTGATCTTCTTTAATCAGAAGGAAGTCGTCTGAGGAAGGAGGATATGAGCTTTCTTTCATGTGTGTTCTATTTCTTAGGTCCAATAAAGAGGACAGCACAAGGATGCTCAGGGAATTAAGTGCAAGATAATCAAAGAAATGACTGAGAGGGGTCTGCACCCTGCCAGCTATCCTGAGCTTTGCCTCTCAGTCATGTGGCAAAGCTTTGGGGAAGAAGGAGGGCTTCGAAGGTCTTCTCTGTTAACAGGGGTTAGTGTCTTCGCTCCAAACACCATCCCCTCCCCCGGCCCCCTTCTCTACCACCTCATGCTCATCTTTATTAGCTTTTTCACACTACACAGTCCTCTCATCGATTACAAGGGCCAGCACAAAGCAACCTAATGATGGGTCAGCCTTAATGAAAAACGCGGCTGCTCTTGAAGTGGCTTGGTTTCCTCCTGCACCCTGCAGAGTACTGGCATGTAGATCTCTGCCTCCTTTTAGAGAGCAGAGCCATGGAAAATCAACAGTGAGCAGCCTGGTGCCTCTGAACAGAAAGGGCCATGTGCATGGCTATTTAGTGCTGCAAAGAGAGAGCATTTGCACAAATGGGAGCGAACATAAGGAGGTCTTCAGAGAAGAATGGGGCCTTGGCAAATTTATAGACTCCCCTGAAAGAAAGTGATTACAGATCATTATCCAATTGAGGCAGATTGATGGGTTAGGGTCAAAGTAATACTGCAGAGCTCACTAGAGGGACAATGCCTGCTTGTCAGTTCTGTCCGGGAAAAGAAAGAGAAGGGAAACTACCACACAGAAAGGAAAGGCTTAAGCTTTTCCAACCCCTATCTGAAAAATTGTTACTTATCTTGAACATATGCTCTTTCATAAGAAAAAAAACCCAAAACCCCCAACCCTAAAATTGCAGAAACAGTTTCACGGAGTTAAAACTGGGCATTCAGAAATGTAAATAAATGTGCAAATACTGTGCAATAGCACACACACCAGCACACACACTGAGCTTTGTGACCATTGCTCTTGGAGATCACAATGAGGATTAGCTCCAGTAATGGATAAACTGCATCTTTATTTCATTTTAAAAAATAAAAAAACCCCAAACAAACAAAAACCCCAATGACAAACCCCAGATACTTTCTAAAATAAAGATGTACTCTTTTTAATTTTGGTGAAAGAAGGACAGTTTTGTTAACAGCTATGGTTGAACGGATTTGAAACTCCACAACATCTGGTCAGGCAAAACTCAGCAATACTAATATTGAATAAAACAAGAATAAATGTGCTCCTATTGTTTCTTCTGTATTGATTTTTAGAGTGTTTAAAAGTGCTTTGCATTCATGCAATAGCCATAGAAATGGAAAAAACATGACCCAAAAAAACAGCTCACAGCATTTATTGTGCATTTGCCTCCCATTTTCCAATATGATTTTGGAATGTAAAGAATTTGAGCAAGGAGAGAAGACAATGCATTCATGAGAGACCTGATTTGTTTTTTAATTGTGTTTATTTATTAACTTCTCAGTTGTTCTCCATGCCTCAGAAGCAGAGCACCACCCACATAGACTTTAATGGATGGGTTGCTGTATCCCAGTGGATAGCTGAGTAGTCCTGGCCCTGTTGCAGATAAAAGCTCAGTTGGGCAACTTGCCTTGGGGCCACTCTTTTGAAAGTGTAGCAAGGTTTCCTCAAGTTCCAGTACAAAACCTCCACAGACATGGACGTTAGAGCCTCAGAACCTCATATCTTCTTGCAGAGGGTGTTCAGACACAAAAGGACATATCCTGACTCAGAGTCCCTTGAAAAGAACACGGCAATTTTCTTCTATGTACTTGGACCCAGGGATGAGGTAATCCCGATGAGTCACTTGAAAAATTTGTAGGAATATCAGGTTCAGGAATCAGTACCCTAACTCCCATTTGTTGCAGCAATGGAAACCAGTGTCCTGCATCTGTTAGGTAAACACTAGTTCAGCCTTGCAAATAACTTTGGGTACATGAAGACTTGTTTGTTCTTATTTAAAGCAACAAGGATAACAAAGGAAATAAATGTTGCTGGTTTGCTAGCTTTACACTCATCTGCAAATTCTGTAAGTGTTAAAAACATCAAGAGAGCCTCCAAGACCATTCATATGGTACCTCTCTTGTACAGCACACAGTTCTTTATGTTCATTTGGTATCATCTAAGGAGCAGAATGATCACATTCCTTCTACAGAGTGCTTCTAAAAAGCGATTTTTAGTACCTTTGCTGGAATGAAAGAGGTCATTCACTAAATACCTACTTCTTATTGTGTGGAGCCCCTGGACTCTTAGCACTACCATTTTTATCTTTTTTGATTCTCAAAACTACTAAATTTTCAATGTAACCAACAGCCCTTCTCCACTGCCCCGAGATGGTTTGACATGTCATCTTCTATCTATAAATGAGCAAGGACCCCAATGTTCATCCCAGAAAAATTACTAGAAAGAGCCATGGAGGGGCTGTACAGTGCCATCCCACATAAAGTATCTTCCCCCACCTCAACATCTGGTAAAAGTAGGGATATATTGCATGGTATAAAAGAAAAATATAAATCTGTGGTTGTTTGCCACCTTATTTTGTTTGCTTGGCTGGAGTTTTAACTTCCACATGCATGCACTGAAATAAGATTGGCACTTCGAATGCTTTCCCATTTTCCTCATTCATCATTTTGTTACTGGAAGTGACATGAGCTTCTCCATGCCACAGATTCTTCAATCTTTCAGTGTATAGTGGAGTTGTAACTGAGACAGGATGACATATATGAGATAGTGTACATTACACTAAGATGTTTTTTATCTTGCTTTTCCTTCCAGCTTTTCTCTGCATTGGCCTAACAGTATTCTTTCTTATTGTGCATGCTTTAGAAACAACTTGTAGCTACTCTTTTACTGAAGTGCTGCTTGCATTCGTTTCTGCTTGCGTCTTGCAGTTCAGCAGGAGATATGTGCATGTGCAGGACTCCATATGTTTTCAGAGATAATCTGCTTTTTACTACCAGTAAGAATAACCTTGAGTACATATTGCACTGTCACAACACATTTTCTATATGAATCAGAAAGTAAACCTGGTGCACTGGAAAAGCAGACAGTATTTTTAAGAGACAAATTCATAAACCATGTTTTTTATGAACATAGCAAGCTGCAGGGTGGGGATGGAGGATATCATGGGAAAACAGATGTGTGCTTATGTTATGAAGTCTCTGTCCTATGAACATGACATTATGTTGGGGTCCATTCATGGTGAAGCCTCCCTGTGAATGGAGGTTTGGTGATGAACTGTCCATACCATTTCAGTTAAATCAGTGTGAGCAGACTGACTAGAAATCAGCACAGAAAAATGTTGAGGGAGCAAAATGGCTGTTCCTTTCCACTGTGATCAAGAAAACAATCAGCTATTCAGAGTCAAAAAAAAAAACCCCAACAAAAATGGGAAAAAACAAACCACAAATCTTAGAATCACATTTCTCTTGAGGACACTTTCTACTCTTTTTATAGCTATAGTTTGTATAGTACTTAATGTTCACAGTGTTCATAGGTAAATAAGAAACGCACAGACACATATTCTAAGAGTTATATTTCATCCATATGTGCAAGAAAAGTCACAAGAGAACTTCAGAAAACTACACACTTGGGCTAGTAAACTTCCTAGTCTAGGAACAAACTCTGAATCATGTTAAGTCTATCCTCTGGCAAATCTTGAGCTTCAATGACAATTCTGTTTCAGTAAAAACTCAGAGCAAAATGCTGAGATATTCAGTGTTTGTGGTAGTTTTGTCACTGACTTCATAGGATCCAGGAGTTTAACATGAGCAAGACTTGCTCTCTAATTGTTTTCGTTGTATAATGCTTGCAATACTTTCGTGGCAAAGAAGGTTCAGTCTTCCCTCAAAGAGGATAGACATCTAGTTTTCCAGTCAGGCTGGTGAAAAATAGTTAAGCAGAAGATATGGGTTCAGTTCAATTTTCCAGTATCCTGGGAGGGATCCCATATTTTTAAGTTCTTGAGACAAAAGAGCAATAAAAATTACCCCTTTCTGCCTAATATTGCTTCCTTCCCACTCCCCACCCCCCGCCCCCCTTTTTTAAAGTAGTTCTGGTTTTGGATTTGTTTTTTCTTCTTTCTTTTTTTTTTTTTTTTTAAAAAAAGGAGGCATCTTGACTATGTGAGTGAATTGGGCTCACTAAAACATGTTAATGCCTGCAGAGACTTATCATAACAGTATACAGTGATCTTGTGTTGATACAGCATCCCCTCTTCACAGAGCTGGCAGAGTACTGACAAACATTTCAGATATATAATTTGTTTCAGAAAAAAAACCAAAATTGAAATGTATTATCCATTACCAGTCTCTTAATTCTGCCTACAAACAGCTTGAATTACAAAATAATTTTTATGGTTTAGAGTCTTTCTTCACAGGGAAGATCATCTCAGGTGGGAGGACTCTGAGGGATGTTGGCATAGCAGGTGGCTACAATCATGTAGATGGGGATTCCTGTACAAAGAAAAGCTCCCTAAAGATTTGCTGAACCTCCTCTTTGCCAACAGATCCAAGCCTGTTACTTCAATTGTACTAGGCTACTGCCTTTGATTTATCAGAAAATGTATCCTGGTGTTGCATTACATTTGGGTAGCGATACAATTGTAGCTGTAAAGCCTAAGAACATGAGTAACATCAAGTTTATATAGTCATATATATTTCTGTTTAAAAGAGCATAAACAAGTCCAATATTTGAGGATACATTGATAAAACTAAACATATTACTCCTCTATAGAAACTTGTATTTAAGCATAAAACTGTGAGTGAAAACATGAACATGAGGACCCTCTTATGTCTGAAAATGCCTTCATGTTCTTTGTTGCTTTTCTCTCCCTAAAGACATGTTTGGCTATGGAGATCATGATTTTTATGCATAATGAAATGCTGAAGAAATTCTCTGCCCCAGATAATTCCCTCCAGTCAAACCTAGGTCTTTAATGGGGCTGAAAGTTGTTACTGCATGTCTACTCTTTATAGGCCTACAAAAAAGGACAAGGGGGACAAAGTGTAGCAGGTAGAGAGGCTGTAACACACTAAGAAATATACCAAGGAAGCAGATTCAGCAAAAGAGGACTGAACATGAAAGATTAATTATATCCCATACCTTTCCAACCAGAAGATACCCTACTTAGACTGTGGAGCCTGAGTGATGAAGATATCAAATCCTGTATTTTTGAGCATGTGAAAACTACTGTGACTAAAAAATGTGCCACATATTTTCAAAATCAGTTCAATAAAGTAAAATGATGGTTCAAATTCCTTGAACCTACCAATCAAACTGTAGCCAAAAGTATTGCCCATTTGCCCTAGAGAGGACCTAATGTATTTGTAATTCCCAAAAGCGTATGCTCTAATCAAACCTTCCATATTTTGCTTCCAACAAGAAGCAAACCAAGAAGCCCAGACAGTTTGATTAATAAGACAAAAAGCAGCTTCGTATTCATGCCTTCCTAAACAAAGATCAGAGGAAGGAACACAGGGTAGGGGGAGAGAGACTACAAGAAGTACAGCAGGCCCAAAGTTAAGGGATCAAGCAGTCAATTAGGTAATGCATCCAAGCCTGATCTGAAGACCCATTGCAAACAGAGCAGCCATTCACACACTATGACATGCAGGTCAATAGAAGTAATCACATGCTTGCCTGGTATTTATAGCTGGGTTCATGAAACATCGTGTTGAAATATATTATGAAACTTAACACCAGTCAAAAACTATAGTGGCAAAATGAAACATGAAGATTTTTTCCACATTAAAAAAACCCAACATTTTTAAAATTCAAAACGCATCTTTTTTTTTTTTTATTTAATTCTCATAAGTCATTGAAATGAATTTTAAAGAACTCAGCATATTTCATGCTCAATTTCTGAAATGTTTCTTTTTCTGATTATCTGAAAATTTTATCTTCCAGCAAAATATATCAAGCTTCTCCATGAAAGTCGTTGATGTAATTATTCATAAACAGAAGACAATTGCATTGTTGGTTTCAAGGCATACATTGATCAAAACAAATACCAGAAAATAATTTTCCTCCCTATCGGGTGCTATTATACTTCCATTTTTGACAGATGCATACTTTTGTTTTCCTTTTCTGTTTTTGAAGTATCTGTTAACAGTTACTGCCATAAACGTGATAATGACCATGGTCAACCATAAGCTTGAGCTGGTGGATCCTGTGTTCTGAGTCTCAGTCTAAGCAAACTGCACATCTTGCTTTCACTGACACAAGCACCACATGCCAGCAGGCACATCAGAAAAGTCTAGGCTCTGTTATCCACAAGGACAGGACCGAGTCCATCTACAGCACACAGAATGGAAGGAATCCAGGATGAAGGTTTTCTAATAAATAATCACAGTATGTGCTCCTAGGAAGGTTTGTATTTCTTTCTTTGAAAGCTGAGTTAAGTTTGGGCAGAGGCTGCTCACAGCCCTAAGAACAATAAAAAATTCTGCAACCCTTGAACTTGTCTGAAAAGATGTATAAAAAAACCCCACAGAAGACAAGTTAACACTCTCCTGGCAAGCTTTTGGAAACATTTGTAATGTTGGCAGAGCAGGGAATCGTTGAGTTGTACCATTTGCATTAGAAGGTGAGTCTAATGCTCAGACCTTCCCTGTAGAATGTGTTTTCCCATCTTTCTTTCATCATCTGCTTTCTGGACTGTGGTATGTGTTTGACATCAAGAGAAAAAAAACCAAAGAAAATCAGAAGAAATAGCAGTATGAAGCAACAGTTTTAAGTGATGAAGTTTTTCTCATATCTGTTTTTCCTAGCAATGCCTTGGAAGAGAGGCAATCAAAACTCCAACGGATCCCAAGAACAGTATTTTCTGCCAATATGTTATGAAGGCAAGAAGAATAAGTATGAGGAACACAAATGTGCTAGTTGCATAACTGTGGTTACAAAATTGTGTGTTAATAGGAAGGGGTGGGGAGAAGCAGGCAAGAGTACAGCAGCACCTAAGTTGTTAAATCTGTTGAAACTTCACATCAGAAAATTCTCTTGTATCTGCCTGGTAATTTCTGAAGAATGAAAGGGCCAACACAGAATATTTTAGGATCACTGATGCAAATAGTTCTTTACATACAGAATACAAGAAACTATGGCTTTCATTCTGGTTTGAAGAAGTCCTCAAAAAGGCTGCCAGAGGAAGACACTCCCCTTATGTACTGTCAGTCTGTTTGTCTGATACATGATGTTTTCCTAAATCCTGTCAAGGATTATCTATCATATAACTGTCTTTTGGATTACACGATAAATATGCTTCCAATTATGATGCTTCCCATTAGGAAGATGGTCGCTGTTCTTGTACAGAGGAAAATACTACCAAATAAAAAAATACATACTAAAGACCAGTGCAAAGAATAAGGAGTGAACAGAAGGACAAAGCCGCCTTAAGCCTGAGACTCAGTAGAAGTTATGGCCTAAAACCAATTTTTTCTCCTCTGCTTGTGTTCAAGAAATGCGAGTTTGCATTTCTACCTATTCCAAGATCCAGAGATCTGAGGGAAGGGTGGTACACTTGACCATCTTTGCCACAAACTGTTCTGTAGGAATTATCCAGATAATGTAACATTTTTTCTTCTAGTGTCATGGGATACTCCAGAATGCTATTATTTCCTTTAAGCTTGAAAGTGAAGTTCTTTCAATGAGTTTCTTCCCAAGATCTCCCCGAAACTAATGTTCATTGAGTTTACCACACATAGATGGAATTTGTCTTCTGTCAGTTTAGAGCCTAAAGCATACTGATTCTGCACTTTTATATGAGAATAAACAAGCAGACAATGAGCATAGTAGATGCACATTGGGGCTCAGCATGGAAGAAATATTGCCTGATATTAATGGATTAGGAAAATATACTGAGTAGTACTGTTCCACCCAATCCCTCTTGGAAGTGAAGAGAATTACTCCGGAAGAACCAATGGATAGTAGTGTTACAATACATGGAATATTTTGAAACTTTGCCGCTTTTCTGTATCAGTAGTTGTCAAACATACTACAAGGAAAGCTGTCACGACTAGTTAAAAGATGTGGACTGTCAAAAGGGATGAGTTTAGATCCAGCACAGGATCAATAAATATCAAACGCTTAGCAGAACAGTTCAAAGGCCAGCAATGTGTAATTTGGATCATTATGGCAATAAAAAGCAGTTCACGTATTCAATAATGAATTATTTAATCTTTTTTTTATCATGGAGAAAGTACATTGGATGTCAGTAGTATGAACATATTATGTGAGACAAGCAGGAGTGGGACACATCAGGATCCCACTGAATCTATTCTGGAACATCTGTTGTTTAAACTAGTCACAAATAATTTGGAAGACAGGGTCAACAATGAGGTGACTAAGTTTGGTGTTGATACAAAATGATCTGTGGTCATCAAACTGACTGTGAACAGCTGCTGAACAATATCATGATCTTGAGTGACTGGGTAAAAATATGGCAGATGGAATACCTTGGTGATAGTTCCAAAATAATGCATATGTGAAAACCATATGTCACTGCATATTACTGAATTGTGTCCTATACAGCATTTGCTTTAAGGTACCCAACATCTTCAGAAGGGATGTAATAGAGCTGGAATAGTAGATAGCAGAGCAATGGAGATGATCAGAACTATGAAATTGCTTCCCTAGCTGGAGAGAATAAATAATCTGGGACACTTTCCCCTTGAAAGAGACACCTAAAATGATAGAATGTTATAAAAGTTCATAAAATCATGAATGTCATAAAGAAAAGTAATATAGATTATTAAAAATAAAAGTAATATGGATTATTAACCTTTTGTGTTAAGTTATATGTTTAATATGTATATGTCCATAACCTACAAAGCAGGGACCACAAGTGAAAGCAACAGACAGCATATTTAGAGCAAATGAAAGGAAGTGCTTGTTCTCAAGAGACTTCGTTTTGTTAATGGGATGCTCAGGATGTCAAAAATATAAATAAGTTAAAAATGTACTTAGACTCATGAAGGAATGGTCCATTGGGACATCTTACTCACAAAGACAGAAATACAACACCCGGTTCAGGAAAGGCAGGCTTTCAGATGTGCGAGGCTACGCTAGAAACATTGTAATTCTGTGATGGTCCCTGTATGCTCGTCTTGCTGTCGCTCTCACTCCCCAGGCTCCTGTTACTGACCACATTCAGGGGTACTTGTGCTTGTGTTGCTCCAGAGAGGAAAGTCTGGACTGCATTAATATGTCTCTGAGAAAACTGCAATAATTCTAAGACAGTGAGCTTTTAGTTTTAAAAGCTGAATTACTATGTTTATTTTAGTAGATATACTCAGTATTTCACATTGTAATGAAAACTGCTTGTTGTATCTACCACTTTTAATAATTATATTTGTAATTTAATCCTCTGCTTTAGCACATACCCTCCCAAGTACTCCAGGTCTTTGCATGCAAAACAAGTTACACACAAGTAAGTCAGGAGTGGACATGCTTGGTTGCCTGGTTGTTTAATTAAACACTGAAGCAAAAGGCATCCTGCTGGAGGGAGACAACCGGGCTGCAGACTGCGACACTGCCACAGCCTTGCTCTGTCTCTCTTTAGCTTAAGCAAATCTGATCTTGAGTATCCTGACCCTGACTAATTGCATACTGTTTCCTGTGATGCTGAGAAACTGTTTCCACCCATTGCTGGACTATTAAGCTTCTCTGCTCCAGCTGATTATTAAGCAGCAGAGTGCAATTTTTTTTTGTTGCTGTTGGGTTGGAAGTTTTATTTGCAACCTTCTTTCACTCCTCCTCCTCAATCCCCTGACATCCAAAGGCCAGTTGGATGCTTCGTTTGTCATTTTGTCACACTGTTGACAGGCAAAGATGTCATACCGCCTTTGAGAAGACAAGGAAGTTGATAAATGCACTAACTTGAGAGACAAAGCGTTAGGACACTAATGAAAATCTCCAGTGACTAGACAGCAAAGAAGACCTCATTTTAGGAGACTCTGTAAAGGAAAGAACTTTATCAGCCTATGCAAATGTCAAGTCTAAAGTACACTGGTTTAAGTAGCAGCGTTATTTTTCTGTCAGGAACAAAAGTGTACGCATTATAGAGAATTGTTTGCAAGTAACTCTGTAAGCAAGTTTAAATGTCATGCGTAAAATAAGTGAGATAACAGCTAGAAGAGGCTGCTATCTTGATATCTAGATTTACAAAAGCATAATGTGGCCTAGATAGGAGGACTTGTTTTTCAGAAATAATTTTTTTATTGAATAGGAATTATGTGGGAGAATGACATGTATTTTTTATTTCCTAATGAAAATGCTGACTAAAATAATTAACCCAAATTTTAAAAAATGTAAAGACTTCACTGGGTCATTATATTTACTTATAAGGTAAAACTAAATAAAAAGAGACTTAAAATGAATTATAACCAGCTTGAAAAATAATAAATATATTGTGTATGAGGAAATTAACTCCATCTGATGTGCGCCAGCCACTATATGTAAAATGCCCATTATTTGTCCTGTCCCTTTGAAAATAATTTTATTGGAATGTATTGGTTAAACTAAAACACATGACCCTTCTTCTTCTGACATTGAAGAAGCCGCTGAAGAGAAGTTGCTTTTTCCCCCCTCCCTTCTACTCATGTGAACTTCCTGGGAAAAAGGCAGCTTCAAGAGTTTTTATCAGTGTCTGTTTAATGACAAGTGCATCACATGCATCCTGAACCATTAGTTGCCTGCGTCTGAAAGAATTTTGTCAACATTTAGGAATTCACTTAATGAAAGGCTGGCCTATTAAAGCTCTTCTTGCTTTGGAAGTTGATTGAGCCTTTCTTTTCAACTTCCTTCATCATTGTAAATGATGCTATGCAGTGCCCTCATGTGATATAGTCTAGACGACAAGCTTGCATTGTAACACCAAAAACATCCAAGTACCAGGTGATATATTTCTGCTCAGAGATAAAACTGTGAAGTACAAGGCTCTTTACAACTCTCAGTGGGAAATTACAAATTACAAAAGCAACTGCTCCAAAAATCATCTGTTTACATTCTGGAGGGAGAAAGGAACACTTCCCTCATACAGCCACATGACAGTTGAATCAACAATTAAATAAATAAGTAGAAAATCAGTGAAAAACCAAGAGTGAATGTATGATATATCGTCACTTGGACTACTGAAATCAGCTAAGACCAGAGACAATCCCACTAACTTCTGGTTTTTATCTTTTGGCTGAAAGATGAATGTCCTTTTTAAATAACTTGACACTCCTGATGTTTCAAGACTAGTGTGAAGCGGGCTGTCAGAGCAGCAGGTTCTGCATTGGGTAGACATTACTACCTTAAGACACTTGCTGATTAATGTAAATGCCTGACAAGAATGAAGAGGTTACAGGATGCCATTAAAGGAAGGAGCAGATAGCATGGGGAGGACATATCAGAAGGGGAGAATGGCTGATTGAGCATTCACTAGCATCCCAAACATAGCTATGGTGTGGGTTTTATGGGATTAGTATTTTCTCAAAATTGAGGAGAAAGAGGTTTCCTTTATATGACCTCATTTTCTCTCCATGACTTTTGGAAGTGTAAGCACTACAAAACAGTGTTAGATGGGCATCATTGGAGTCTGGAATAATTAACAAAAAAAAAGTTTAATGATGTTGTTTTGGGATTTGCAGGCACAGTGCCCATGAATGAGGATGGGACTGGGCTCCATTTCCACAGGAAAGATAAAGCACAGGGAAAAACATGTAAGAGTTATTCCCTGTGTGAGGCCTGGGAAGAGGGTTGTGTCACATGTGCTTGGCACAGGGTCCCTCAATGAGACATCTGATGAATAGCTTATGAAATTACATTTAAGAAATTAAGTTTAATTTTAGAACAAAAGTACAGACAGTATGCATTCCAGCTAAAATTTCTTCAGGCTCCAAGGACTGAGGGTTTTTTGGTTAGGTTGGTTTCTTTTTTTTGTTTCCCAAACCGATTACCTACTTAACTCCTCAAATAAATTACCCCTGCTGACTTTGATCTGTAGTTACTAATGAAATAACACCTTCTTCTAGGAGGGCAGGTTGCCAGTTTCCTTCAAATGAAAGGCCTGGGCTTATGAAGTAATTTTTTGATGATCTCACCAATTATCTTCTTGTCTCTGATCTTCCCTTTAGAGTAAGGTTATTGGGAAAGCTGAGTAAGGTAACTATAGTCTCAGGACAAATTTATCCTCGTCTATTTTAACTTGCCTTCAAGACTGGATTCAACATAGAGACTTTATTACTCCCTGTGGGGAACAGCTCAACATAATGACATACAGGAGACCAGACATATATAGATGTTTAAGCACAGGCAGATGATAGATTTTATACCGATAAACAGGAGAATTTTCTTTCAATTTGTGTGTGAATTTTGTGTGGACATAAGGTCGTACTGCTCTCAATTTGTTCTACACCTCTCATTCAAAAGGAATCAAGAAAGTAGCCATTGGCATCTGTCCCAGCATCACCAGAAGGAGGGCTGCTCCAAGATACATTCCATTCAATGTACACAATACTGATGACAATGGAAATAAGAATATATATCGTGTTCATATTCTTGTGCCTGTATTACCAGAGTCTGGCTGACAGTGGAATGCAGAAGTTGTTTCTCATAATATCGATTTCTCATGGCTTCCGCCCTGGCCATATGTAAGTAAACACCCAGCAAATAAAAAAATAACTGGCTAAAAATAGTGCAAGCTGTAATAACAGTTGGAATTGGACACTGGAGGGATTTGCACACACTCAGCTTCAGTATTGAGTGTATGCCCAAAGAATGAAGCATTGGAGTCCCACCTGATCTTCTTCCATTTCTCATTCTCTACATCGGCAAGGAAAGAATTAGAAAAAGAAAGCAGAGCCCAGTTAATGAATCATAAAGCCCTACGCTTTGTTGTTGGGGGAGAAGAAGTGCACAATTCCTCAATAAAGCCTGCAGAAATTCAGGACCAATGGTGTGGAACTGTTTTTTGAATCAAGCCCTGAGAACACATCATGATTTGCATTCATGTAAACACCTACAGTTTTTTGTTAACTGAACTGATTTAACTGCTAATTAAAACTAGGCAGTAAGCACAATGCAAAATTAATTAGTAGATGCAAATGAGGCAAAGTTACAGCTTGGACACAATGAAAATAAGTACAAGTACTACTCATCATCTGGTAAAATAGTTCTTGAGGTAAATACTTTACCCAGAGATGATGTAAAGCAATTAAAAAAAATCCTACTGCTGACTACATATGATCTTTTATTGATAAAATGTGCTGGAATACAGCTTCTTCTCTTTGAAACAGTGACAAATTGGACTCAGTACATTTTAAAAATGACTTCCCATGTAAGAAATTGTTCAAAGTGAGTTCTGGAACCCAACTTATTCTACACAGGCATGCAAAGTTGCTCCTGTTTGTCACTAGCAAGTGTTTTGCCTCAATCTGGACCCTATATTTTTGACAGCTTATTCTATCGTTTTGTGGTTTCTCAGGGGGAAAGTATCTGCTTGGCAAACTGTATTGTCTGATGCTAAGTATTTTATGAGAGAAAAGGCCAGAAACATGTGTCTCTTTCTGTGGCATCTCTGTGCTCTGCCCCCGCTTTCAACAGTTCCCATGTGTTCACAACCCTAACTGCACTTACTGTAAGACTCCTCTGGGACAGGGATGCGCAGAGTTACCCACATTGTATAAACTGTGAACTGAAAGATTTTAACAAACATTCAGTCCAAAAGAGAGTTAAAATGCCTAAAGGTGTGGTCAGGCAGCAGTCTGCACTTATGGATTCAGAGACAAATCTAGTCCTCATGAGTCACCTGGGTTACACGGTGGGGGCAAGTGAACCTCACAACAAATCAATATGATTTCAGATGAAGTGATTTATTATGGGTTAACTTGCTGTTTATATAGACCAAGCAGGCCGAACATGAGGTAAACATTGATTGGTCGCTTCTGCCCTAGCAACCAGCCTTCCTTGGCAAACGCCCAACCCACATAATTTTGTTGTTGGCTTGCAAAGCTCTTGCCCCCATCTCAAGTTACTTCATTTATATAACATAACAGAGTCATTACCAGTCTTTTTGGCTTTACCAGGTCCACCCTGCCACAGCTCATTGTATTATGTTTACCAACACCTGGGTTTCCTGTGTGGTGCTTGGTAGCCCTCTGGAGAGTTTCCTTAGACAGGTCCAGATATCAACAGTGTCTCACCAAAGTGCAATTCAGAGATGAGATACCTGCAATTTGATAAACTGCACTTCTACATTTTTCTTTATTTCAGGTTCCCCAGATTGATATTAGAACAAGAGCACACCGAAGGGTAGATATTTGCATTATAGAGACTCAGTCCAGAAAGAAATACTGGGGATAGAAGTGGCAGCTAAATTTCTCCCGCTCCTCTGTCTCTCCATGGCAGTGTCCTCTCTCCTCTGGCTCTACCCAGCACATGAGTCTTTCTGCTGAGTACACACAGTTCATGGCTCCCTCAGAAGCACAGCAAGGTTAAAGTTTACCTTTTTACAACACACAGTTGTCATCAAGGAGGGTTTACACATTCATGCAGTCATCATACCACTCATACAGGAGACCTCGCTTCCTTTCTTCCTGCTGCCGGAGGTGTCACAGGCTTGCACATATTGCTCTTGGGAGCCCAAGCCAGTAGACTGACAGTGATGTTAGCAGGCATAGGAGAGCAAGGGGACTTAGTTTCTTCCTGTCAAGCCAATGTTACTCCACAGAAACATGCCTGAGGACCTAAGACAACATCCCAGGGCACTGGCTGGGGAAGGACAGTTCTCAGCTGCTGAATGTGCTCACAGGGACTGCATCCTATACCTGTTTCACAGACAGCTACTAGGCTGGCCTGAATAGAATTACCTAGCAAAAGGTATAATTCCTGCTTTCCCAGTGAGGTTAAACATGGGCTTGCCACGAAGGCTAAGACATTTCTAGCAACAAGCAAAGCACAGTCTGTCAGCATCTGGAGAGAGTTAATATACAGTAATGCACTCACGCAGTTTAAAGACTGTACAAGCAGACAGCTCAGACTAAAGCAATGTGCCTGAGGACCCAGCAAAGCAGAAAATGTCCCCCAGGCCTCCCTCCTTACCCACAGCTCTCAATCCCTCCCTGCTGTCTCTCCACTCTTCTTGCCTCAGACAATCTTGGAGAGGGAACAGAGCAAGGTCAAGTGCCTGTTTTAGTATTTCACTCTCCTTCCTTGACTTCTGTAAATAGTAAATACACCTCTCTCCTCTAGTTCTGTAGTCAGTTTGGTGCTCATTGTATTCTGTCTCTCCTACATTCACAAAGACTATTATCAACCATGAGAGACAATACACTGAAAAGTGTGTAGAGCTTCTGCTAGACTAGCATCTCTTACACAAGACACCTGTTGTGGCTATTGTGTTCTAGGCTATCGGTTTCCTTTGAGGGAAACCTAATGTCAAAGGTATGGTACTTACCTGCACATTGTCTTATATACTGTTAAATATAATTTCAAGCAGTAGAAATAAAATAGCATTTTGCAAAAAAAGCTCAAAAGCAGAACCAAATGTATTACAGTTAAGTGTAATGAATACTGATAAGATTGTCAGGTAAAACAGCATAATAAAAAAAACCAAAATAGAAACAAAAGACTCATACCTCGGTTAGGGTGGTGGGAGGCAGATCCAGCTTGCAAAATCCCCACTGTAGAAAATACTTAAGCAAGAACTATCCTTTTGAATGAAGAAGGTCAAAAGGCAGGTTTACCAAGCAGATCTTTCAGCTATACAGTTAAAAAGTGTTGGGCCAGTGATGCTGAGGTACAGTGGTATCTCAGCTATGACATGATACACTGCTCTGCAGAGTTACTTGGAGAGCAAGTATTGAAGAACCCAGCTCAAGTATGAAAAAACAGCTTTCTGTTTGGACTGCTTCCCCCTGTCCCTGCTGCAACAGCAAAGCACGTAGCTGTCTAAGGCAGTAGGCTGATGTAGCCAGCACAGTAGCTGCCTATTTAGCCTGTTTTCACAGTCCCTGGGAAACCAGACAGCTGCTAATGCCACTGCTGACAACAGAATCAGGATGCATGGGATTCCCAGGACCTTAAGACCACCATCCCTGTAGCAACTGTTGTATTCTTCTTTCCAAGTTATCCCACATCCCACATGCTGATATAGAAGCTGCAAGCCTGATTCACTGGCATAGTCCATCCTGGCCCTACTACTTTCCTTTTCCCATCCTTTTGCCTCCTGACGATACCTGCTTGGTTTTGCCTATACAACTGAGCAGGATTGAGAAAGCTGATGATATTAACTCTGCGTAGGTACTTTGATAATCTCAGTTGTTCTGGTGTTCAAATTAGCTCAACAGGGCTATGTATCACTGTACAGAGTTGTGTACAAATATGCACTGAATAAGTCATCTTGTCTGCACAGCAGAGGGCTGTGACAACCCTTTGAGCAACTGTCCTTCTACCAACCCAGAAAATGTATTATTTATTTCAAAGGCCTTTGGAGTAAGGATTGTCCTCTGTCATATACCTGCGTGGTGCCCTGCTGAATAGAGACCAGCCTTTGGTTAGTGCCTCAAGGTAGTTCTATAACACAAATGATTATTTATAAGAAAATAAATATAATAGCTCACATCAAATGTCTAATGATACCATTCAAAGAATCCTAAGGGTGTTTCTAAATGTATTTTTATCATATTGAAAATGTAGGATCTGAGTATAATTTCATTCCTTTTAACAGTCTTTTAGATGACCAAGAGGCTATTTTCTCTTTGTTTCATCTACTTATAATCCTATGAGTATCGCAGAAGGATAGAGACTAGAGACCATACATATGATTATAAGAATCTACAGTTTATTACAAACAGCCCTCCTTCTCCCTGTGCCAGAATAAAATTACTTGGGTTGCAAAATCAAGTATTCAAAAATTAGGAAGTTCACATTTTCTCTGCAGATCTAATTCAGCCACACTGTTTTTGTATGTGTTACGACAGCATGTCAGTAATTAAAAGACTATTACAGTCAAGAGAATATCACTTTATCCAGTGCAGACTGAGGTAATGAGTGACTTAGCAATATTCTTTCTCCTTATTGCTTAGTGTGTGGTCCTCGGATCTAGGTTGGCATCCTATCTAAATCTTAAAATATTCTTTTCACAGTTTTTCCTATGCCTTCATCATCAGTGTCTTACAGGTATCAATGCATTTTTTTCCCCAATATCCTTGTGAGACAGCAATTGATTATCTTTTTTTTATAAATGAAGTAGTGGGACACAGAAAAAATGAGATCTGAAGTATATTCTGGATGCCCAAGCTGAGATGCCACTGCTTTTTATAGATCTTTTCAAGTGCAGAACACTGTCACTTACATTTCTAACCATGACATATTTCTTCTGACCTTACTCTAACTTCTCATCTTGGATAGACAAAGGAAGATAAATACTAAAATTAGAAATAATCTCTGAAAATAACTTACCTGAAGTCCTATGAGGATCTGATGGTAAGAACAGAGAAGAAATCTGTCCTCGGATTAGCTCAGATAAAGTTCATTTTCTTCAGCTTCTCATACTGGCCTGCTAACAAGACGGTAAGGAGTACACAAGAAGTTGGGAGGGGACACAGCAAGGACAGGAGACAAAAATTGGCCAAGGGAATATTCAATACCTTACAACATCATGTTCAATACATAAATTGGGAAAGCTGGCTCCCTTTGATTGTTATTTTATTATTATTGTTGTTATTATTTGCTTCTTTTGCTGCTCTATACAGTTGTCTTCATCCCGACCCATGAGCTCCACACTCTTCCTTCAGTTCTCCTCCCCACACCACCAGGGCAAAGGAGTAATGAGCAGACACATGGTACTCCATTGCTGGCTAGGGCTAAACCATGACAGTCCTCGTGATTCAGGCAATGTTTAAGTGCCTTTACTAGGAAAGTAATAGTTTCCACATGCAACACCCTGCCCTATGTTCCTACATCTTTCAGATCTATCAGACAAACCACTGAGTGAGGGTCCCTTAGACAGCTGTCTCCTTCATTGCATGTTCTTGATTCAGGACCATAATAGGCCCATCCTATATCCTACCCACTGAACAGCCTAAATATTGTAATAAGGAGCCCTACAACCTACAACTTATAATTATGAAGTGATTTTCTGAGTATAGTATCAAACACAAAGGTTTGAGGCATGTTAACTGCAAAATATAAACCAAGCTTAAATTAAAATGCTGACAGATTTATTTGCTGCAAAAGAAAAACCAAAAAGAATAATCAAACAATCTTCACTAAATTTAGTGCAGAATAGTAGCAAACGATAAGACTGCTATAGAGTATATAAAAACTCACCATGTGAGGTTTTCTTGATGACTACCTTCTGTGGAGAATGGAAGATCTATATTGGAGAGGGCAGAACACAGAATGTCACCAGTTTCATCATTGTATGTAGCAGTGAAACATTCACATCAAAATCATTTAGCATGTAGTTTGCAGACAAGCCACAACATGTGTTTTTGCTATATGTCTCTACGTTTGCTGTTTCTTCGACAGCAGAGCATGTCATCTTATAGCTGTTACGTGGTCACCGTGCTGTCAAGAGGTGCCTGAAGCCACAGTAAGGCAAAGGCAAGAACAATCCCCAGGAGGGTGCTGAATACACCTGGGTTGTGCCATCTGATGCCAGCACTGCCACCCACGTCTGCAGTGGAAGTCTGTCTTCACTATCAGTGTGATAAACTACACTAGCAACTTTTAATTAACTGCAGATGTGGTGTGTGTGGGGAAATTGCTATCTTGTAGAATTAATTATCCCCTCCCTTCCTTTTTTCCCTTACGCAACAGAGGACACCAACCCTGACTACTGAGAACAATGGGACCAGGATTTCTTAAATGTACCATTGAGGGTCCAGTCCTGAAAACAATGCAAATTTTAACAATGTTTTCAATAGAATTCTTTCAGCTGGAAACTTTCCATTTTGATTAAACACTTTGTATCTTCTGGCTTGATGGAAAGCATTAAATTAGTGTAGGATTGGACCTGTCACTGAGAACAGCAATGGCCGCCTTTTTTTACCCCTTCAGCAATGTATTTTTGTTTAGTTTGACATAATCACCTTTCTGAAAAAAAAGCACAATCTCCTACTGAAGTCAATGAAATAAGAATAATGCACAAATGCACAAGGAGTGACCTGGTAAGTTATTGAAAAGAAAAAAAAATCAGCCTGTTCAATATTTTGATTTGTAAATACTTTAAGTCAGAGATCAACTGTAGCAGTTGGTACTGAGTAGTGAAGTGCTATTTTGAAAGGAATTAAGGTCAAAATCTCAGTTTACTCACACAGACTTTCAATATTTTTTTTAAAAATCAGGATTCTTCCACGATATACATTTCTCATTTCTGAAAGTCTGAATAGCTAACTATTACAAATTTAATGCTGATTTGCACAATAGCAAGGAAACTTGAGTTCAATCTTTTTAACATTACCCTAGTACCATTAAAACATTTTGCACCCATAATTTCTCTTTATGAAGAACAGGTTTATTCTACATGCACTGAAAACAATGAAATACAGTTTCTCAAGGCTATCTCTGCTACATACATGGCCACTAAAAGCCCAGCTCTGCCCTTTACTTTTTATGACTTCTATCATCAACATGAGTGCCTAACTCTACTAAGCAGCAGAGTTTTATGCCTATCTTCAGGTTGTTTTTCTTTCTCTTCTTCCATATCTTCACTCAACTTTATCAGCTAAGCAGAGGATGCATGTGGACTATCCTCTCTGTAAAAGGCCCAGTTACCTACTCACATGCCAGCTGCACCAGTCAAATGCTTTGGGAAAGGGTTAAGCTTGCCACAGCATTTTCTGGGTAGAGTAGCTGATAGGGTTGCTCTTTGCTACCCAGCCTCTGTTCTTGTGTGGTAAAACATAGAAAAACCCAAAAAGCCAAACCAGTAACATTGCAGGTAGCTGCTGCTGCATAGAAGGGGAAAAAAAGTTTTAGGAAAAAAGGACTTATAATTCCTGCTTGATCATTTAAAAATGCATATTTTACCAAAGAAAGTGCATGAGAAAAAAGTCAAGAAAAACACAGAGTGAATTTTAAAGAAGTTGTACATGACACCTACAGGTCACATGTTTTGCTACATGTGATTGAATATTTTTTCCAATTCAATCCATTATGGCTACATACATGTAACCTTATAGATGTATACACATGTGCACGATCAGTGAAAGAAACTCATCAAAGATAAAGCAGTGAGCTGGACTGGATTATGAAAGAGTTCTGATAAATACAATAACACTGCAATCAAAGACACAAAAAGTAGGAGTCTTCATTTGAAGATCATCTGTCTGGAGATCATGAATTAATTTCATGCATGCTTATAAAATAAGGACACAAAGGAAATAAATGAAAGGTCCTTAAGATAAAATTACATATTGTGGACGTCTCCCTGTGGGATAGCAAAATGAAAAAAAAATGATGTTTTAAGTTTAGTTAATGTTTTATTAAATGCTTAGAGTAGAGTAGGATAGGGTAGAGATAGCAGAAATCAGGCCCTTGGAAACTGATGGTTACTGTGCCATGTGATGCAATCCATATGCATTAAGAATGTATTGAGACACTGGTAGCCTTTCACAGCAAAGGTAGCCTCCACCTTGTAATGTTCCCCATGTATGTGCAGATCCCACTATAGCAATATGGCCTTTATTATCCTAGAGACAATACATATGGTTCTTTTTTCTGCAGTGTCTACCAAGTTAGTGTCTCTGTGTATTTTTCCTCTTTATTGCTTTGATGCATTTTTCCCATGCTCAAGGCCTAGGTTAAAGTTCACCCTGCTGAGACAGATGCAGGGATGAGATTCCTATTAGCTGAAGCACTGAGTTGTTCATAGCCAACAACAGAAGCAACAAAATAGGATCATGCAGAACAAGCATACATGTCATCACTGTTAGTAAAGTAATTACAGATTTGGCAGAAGTGCTGGCTTTCTTCCTGCCAAGGCACTGGATGGAAGTTTAAGGAGCAAATTATTATCCCTGTTTGGGGCAAAACTGGTACCAATAAATCCAATAACAATTCCCCTGATGCATCAGCACAAGACTGATGTTGACTTCTGGATGAGGACATGGATGTCTCTGCTTAGCTGAAAGACACTTCTGAGAGTATCTGTCCTGAAGCCACATGATTCGTGGAGGCAATGAGCTCTTGTAACTCACAAGAAACAGTAATTCTGTAATAAAATATTTTTCTGGTCTGAATGCAACATTGCAAGAAAAAACGTAAAATTGCAGTGAGGAGAAACTTTAACTCAAAGAGTATACTTAAAAGTATTAGGATTGCCAACCACACTCTTGGCTAACTTTTATGATTTTCTGAGTATTAGTGTGGAGCTCAGATTTTTCTAGTAGTTGTCTTCTATTGTCTTTATTTATATATGGTACTTTGAGACTGACGGTAGTGGAACAGTTGACCTGAATTCATCTTTGGGGGGAAAAAAAAAAGTATATTTCAAAACATCAGAAAATTCACCCATAGCAATACACTCTTGGTTTTATTTCTGCTGTTATTTGTTCTACATTAGTACTGGGGAGAGTAACCAGCCAGGAGTCAGCCATGTTTGGTAGCCTACAAGCAACAGAATACATTCTTATATCTAAAAAGTTAAAATCACTCTCAGTTTCTGTGTGTGGCACAAGTACCAAAGTATATTTCAAAAGTTGTTCTTGTCTTGCTTTTAATTGGAATTTTTTTAAAATTTTGGGAGCATTTAGCATGTTCCATTAAGGTCTAACTGTGTCACAACTGAAATGGAGTTATGTGCTGAAATGATCAAAAATTAGAAACATGTGAATGACAAAAATTTATCACAGTAAATATGAGGAAAAGACGTTAGAGTTGGTGAAGAACTATGGACAGTTTGATCATGAAATAACACTACCGTACTACACTGTTGATGGGACTCAAACCAGCAAGCCAGTGAGTGTGACACTGCAATTTAGTGTGAGTGTAACAGCTCATGGCAGGTTTGATTGCAACACTCCTGTACCATGTCGTTACACGGTGCCGACAATCCAAAGAAGCCAGTTTGGGGATACTTGCCACAGTGCTGAATACAGCAGTAAAAGGGAAAAGCATGCCATGAGGGACAGTGATCTCCAGCATGAGCCACAACAAAATCACATATCAAAGCTCATGAAAATTCTATCATGTCTCATATTTGTCCTTTGCTGCACCAGATTTTCGGTATCAGTTGTTTGTGACTTCATTTATTTTAAGAAGATTTATCCTATGAAGCAGTTGCTAGCTTAAAGGTGACCAAGCAACTGCTCAGGTAGAAGATAAGATTGATAGTATTACAGATATGGTTGAAGTGAGCTGCAATAGTTCAGTTGTCTGGGGACCTAGCTTCACATCCAATCCAGCATCGTCATACAAGGAAATGGTAACTGCTGGAAATACTTGTCATCCCTTGCCTAGAAACCACATCAAGTTCCTTTCCCCCTCAGATATGTCTTGTGATTCTAACCACAGAGAAGTTTTTAAATACCATCAGACTGAGAAAGTAGGCAACCCTGGACTAAATATTTCTTTATTTTGTGCAGGAATTAACATATGAAAGGTAAACTATACTTTTTATCATATTTAAAAGCTATTTGCATTTACAGATCATATTTACATACTATTAAACATGCTATTAATTTGTAGTAAGAGAATTAGAATACAGATATACCCTTATTACAATAATGTGTGAAAGGAATCTAGAGCATTTATCACATAAAAATTAGATGTTACATGTATTTCTGTGTAAATATTTTGTATAACTATATAAATGGAATATATAAATCATGGAACGGGTCACTGGGCACTGGAACAGGCTGCCCAGGGATTTGATTGAGTCACCTTCCCTGGAGATGTTTAAAGGATGGGTGGATGAGGTGCTGAGGGCTTGGTTTAGGGTTTGATAGGAACAGTTGGACTCGATGATAGGGTGTGTCTTTTCCAACCTAGTGATTCTGTGATTCTGTGAAATGCATACACATACCTATGTCGCTATATATACTTTATATATATTTAAAGTATATGCCTTAATACATATATTACATCTATCTCTATAGACAGACTCTATATTTATTTACAGAGGAACTTATACATATGACCTATCTGATTTTGTCTTAGTCTTTCTTGGTCTTAGCATACTCAAAGTTGACTTAAAGTAGTATAACTCATCATTTGCTTGTAAGACAAAATTGAACTTAAAAACATTATTCTTCTCATTCTTAATAAAAAAAAAAAAAAGTGTGAATTTGACTCCATGAAAGAAACAATAAAACCGTCAGTGACTTTAATAAAAAGACATAGTTTTCCCTAGCTGTTTATTAGCATTGTAGATGAGATTTTTCTTGCGACAAACAGGCTTAACTCCATCAACTTTAGAAGTAAGAAGGTCCACAGCCATCGATCTTCTGTTCCTCAAAGTGTATTGCATATGCTAAATGAAAATACCAGAACATATTTAGCATCAAAACAGCAGTGATAAAGCACAAATTCAGGAACAGCTAAACATAAGAGTTTCGTCTGGATTCAATGACTTTTCACACATACCATGTGAGCTGCTGCATCAGATCCACATGCTCTGAATTGCAGTGATTGGAATTAAGCATGATTGGAATCCTGAAAACTCTGTCTTAAGCAAAGGTCCCTTAGTCCCTACTCCAGCTAATGTCAACTACTCACATGAGTAACAACTACTCATCTGAGACATCCCTTGCCTACTGTCTGTTACCATATGCAATTTAGCAAAGTACAAGGTTGTTTGATAAGGTCCAGATCACTCACAAATCATACCACAATGATTATAAGGCACACATCCAGTAAGGTTAACTGAAATGTGAAGATTTCTCTTTTCAAAGAGGAAAATGCACAAACTATGAAGATATATTGTTCTTTTAAAATGTTCCCTTCCAGAATTTTGTGCTAATTTTAGCTACTCCCTCTAGCTAAAAGAGCAGAGAGGAAAGAGGACCAGGGCTATGATGAATACAGGTGCACTTCTAAATGAACATTATTTGTTTCTAGTTATTAGAAAAATAGATATAGCTAGTACAGCTTACAGCCCTCTTCATTCACACAGAGGGCTCTCAATGGAATGTGCTTATATATTACTCTCATAGTGACACACTTCAGAAAACCTCAAAATACTGCAATGATCCTGTAAGTAAATAAAATTATTTACTCTAACTGCACATAAACAATATTATTAGTGTGGCAAAATCCAGTGATCCCTGGAAACCCGCTGGAGAAAATTTTCGATATACAGGGGTTATGAGAGTAGAAGCAGGCATATTCCAGAAGGTTGCTAAGGAACTAGCAGATACATGTGTTTTCTGCAGAACTGACATGTAAAATATATCTCTGTTTCTTGGATTAGGCAAGCTGAGTAAGCTATGTGAAATGAGATATTCACATCAAATTCTCCTTATTTTCCTTAATCAGGAACCCCCTGAGAACTATAACTATGAATAATTCAGTCTCTCACTAACATTTGGTGCAATTAATAACAGTACTTTAAAGCTGCTAGCTTTGTTATCTTTTTATGCATAATTAAAGGATGTTGATATTTAAGTTTTCAGCCAAGTAGCAAGCTAAGTTTGGTTTTGCTGGCAGCAGCTGCTCCTGGCTTAACTATAATACGATAACCTGATATTGCCCCATCTCAACACACCCAGAGCAGTTACCTTTCTTCTCTACCACCACTCCTGTTCTTTCTTAATTGTGCTCTGATTGAATCAGTAGCTGCCTGTCTGCTTCCTTCTCTCCTGTCCTCTGCCACATACATTAGCAGCTTGGAGCTGTGGTCAGAACTTGTCTAATTTTCTTAGAGCTACTAGTCACAGAAGGGTTTTTCAATGAGATTTTCTGTTACATGTTTTCAAACAATTTGAAATGTAAATGAAAAATAAATAAATGTGAAAAACAGAGTTACCAGTGCATTAAATTTCCTGCTTCTGTGATTAAACAGATCTCTGGCTTTGAAGTCATAAAAGAAGTCCTGAGATATTCCCTTTTTAAAAATCATGTTCTAAATTTCTGTGGTGGCACTACATCCTTTGTCATTTCAGCTTTCTTTTACCTCATCACAAAATTCCTATAGTGGATTACTTTATTAGTTTTGCTGAAATAAGCCATCCAAAAAAAGGTCTCTTACTAGAGATTTCATATTATTTTCCACTTTTCCCAGCATTATTATTAATAAAAAATAAAGAGATTTATTTTCTAGTGCTTTCTGGTAATTAGAAAAATTTTAAAATTAGGAGCCAAAAGCAGTGTATGTGTGTTTTGTATTTCACCTTTAGGTCAGAACTTAAATTGCTGAACTCCAGATTTAAAAAGACTGAAATGCTTTCTTTTTATATTTTCTGTAAGTTAGCTGGCTTTTTGAACCCAAGGGAGCTTTTTACTCTTAGTTTGCTGTGACACACACAGATATCAGCACCATTTTACGTCCTATCTACATATATGAAAGCTATTACTTTTTGCAATTTTTCAGTCTTTTAAATTCAGCTGAACAAAGAGAAAAGTAAAAAAGTGGCCATTTTTTTAATCAAATCAAGAGTTTATTTCTACCACTACCCTACAACCTCAGAACAACCCCTGCTCCCAGAGCCAGAGCAAGAATAAACTTCTTAGGTGTACGTAGTTTCAGCCAAATTCCCTTGAGGGATCAAACTACACTGGGGTAACTTGGTTAACTACATTCACTATTTCTTAATTTCTGGAGAGAGAATGATTTGTAATGAAAGAATTATTACAGGCAGCAGATGTATCAAACTAGGAACTACAGCCCCCAGTTACATGTATTCAAGCTCTCAGTTTTATTCCCCGTTTTTCCTTTTTTCTGATGATTGCATAGCCCAGGTTCCTGAGACCCTTTAAAAAGTTTTCATGTGTGTGTGAACCACTGGATAGTTCCTGTCAATCCCAGATAGACTTTCGCATTAACAGTGAAATAAACTCAGTCTGGATTTGTAGAGTCTACTGAATGGAGAAATAATACATTTTGGTTTTATTAATTATGTTTATACTTTGACTTGAGCTTGGAAAGTCTACATTCAACTGCTTAAATCCATAGTCTCATACTTTGAAAGGTGGTCAAAAGGTCTGAATACCTGTGAAACCAATTGAACCCAGATGGAGCTTTGGCCAGGGAAAATCAAGGTTAATATTTTCAAACATGACAGTGTCATGCAGAAGCCAAAGTCTGAGTTGCAAAATGACATAGGACCAGAAATTAAAAAAGAAAAAAAAAGAAAAAAGTTTTGGGAACAGGACACCTTTAAAACTCTAAGCCTTAAGATGATGATTTTCATAGGGTATCCTGGTTCCTAAATCTCTGAGTAATATTTGAAATAAATTTTGGTTCTAGAGGTCACTCAGTTGCTTCAGAATATTTTTCTCTCAGATATTAAACATGTGATTAAAAAGTCAGCTGCCTGTAAGGCTATTGGCTTGTTTCCCCAACCTAGGAAGGACTAGCATCATGCCAAAATCGTTTTCAGGCTCTTCCCTCGGGCACATTTTATTAATTCAGGGGAAAAAAAAGAAGAGAAAAAAAGAAAAAGAAACCATCTCTCACAAAACATGGGCTGCAGGGGCCATTTTCCCTTGCTGCCGTGCTCCTTGCTTTAAAGCCAACATCTCTCCTGTAGTTCCTCATCTTAATGAGCTTTCTCAGCTCTTGGTAAGCATTGCCTGACCCAAATGAGTCAGTGAATGGGCAGAAATTTCTGCCTCCTGGGGCCCTTGACCCTGAACACGACTGTGTCTCCTGCTAGCGTGCCTGACCTCAAACTTCAGTAGGAGCATTAAACTCTTTAGGAAATTAGCACAGCAGTCGTATAGTTAAATACCGACTTGGATATCTGATTTCAAGCCTCTGTTTTTGTGAATGAGCCTGCTGTTTTGAATGCTCTCTGTTGAAATGTAGGATGTGGTTATTTCTGGCATAAAGTACCTGTGTCCTTAACTCCTTGTGGAAAAAGTGAGTAAGGTACTTTGCAGAGTGGAAGCAACGCACCCATATGGAGATTCGCTTACTTAGCATTAGGTATTTAAAGCCATACTGGGAGAAACACGTGACTTTTAATGGTTTTTTTTCTGCCTCCATTATGACATTTCTACTAACACTTCCTAGGCAGAATAATATGTAAGTTTGTGCAAAATATGTCCCCAAACTCTAGGTGGTGGAGCAGAGACCGTGTCATTACAATGATCTACAGTCAAGAATTCTAGTAATAAAATGAGATGAAAGAGAAAAATGGATGTATCATAGAATCATAGAACAACCAGATTGGAAGAGACCCACCAGATCATCAAGTCCAACCATTCCTATCAAATACTAAACCATGTCCCTCAGCACCTTGTCCACCTATCCCTTAAACCCCTCCAGGGAAGGTGACTCAACCACCTCCCTGGGCAGCCTCTGCCAGGGCCCAGTGACCCTTTCTGTGAAATCTTTTTTTCTAATGTCCAGCCTAAACCTCCCCTGGTGAAGCTTGAGGCCATTCCCTCTCATCCTGTCCCCTGTCACTTGGGAGAAGAGCCCAGCTCCCTCCTCTCCACAACCTCCTTTCAGGTAGTTGGAGAGAGCAATAAGGTCTCCCCTCAGCCTCCTCTTCTCCAGGCTAAACACCTCCAGCTCTCTCAGCCACTCCTCTTCTTCTCCAGCCCCTTCACCAGCTTTGTTGCTCTTCTCTGGACTCGCTCCAGAGCAAGTATCGTAAGTATCAGCATAGGCAGAGCCAAGGCCCCATTCTACAGACTGTCAATAGTGTACACAATGTAAAGGGAAATGCATAAAGTCACTATAAAGTGTGGAGGGGAAAGGATAAAGAAGGAACATTTTACCCTGCCAAACACTACCAATGTTTCCCAGATGCCCACAAGCAGGTGTCAGGCTCACTAGTTATTATCCTCCAAAGCACTACCTTTCCCAGATTCACAATTTACTCCTACTTTGGCATGATGAAATCTCCTTTTGTAGGTCTTTTCTCCAGAGTCAATAAGATCATACATTTAGACACCCAATATTTCCCTCTCAGTACCTATTATGATTGTATCACACCTTAACAACTCGGCCAGCTGATGGACTTTTCTTCTTGTTGTGCAAGAAGGATATCACTACCTACAATCCCAAGACCTGAGAATCTCTTTAGCTGTTTTAGTTTATATTAAAAGAATCACCGAATCATAGAATCACCAGGTTGGAAGAGACCCACCAGATCATCGAGTCCAACCATTCCTATCAAACACTAAACCATTTCCCTCAGGAACTCGTCTACCCATGCCTTAAACACCTCCAGGGAAGGTGAATCAACCACCTCCCTCGGCAGCCTATTCCAATACCCAATGAACCTTTCCGTGAAAAACTTCCTTCTAATGTCTAGCCTAAATCTCCCCTGGCGGAGCTTGAGGCCATTCCCTCTCATTCTGTCCCCTGTCACTTGGGAGAAGAGGCCAGCTCCCTCCTTTCCACAATCTCCTTTCAGGTAGTTGTAGAGAGCAATAAGGACTCCCCTCAGCCTCCTCTTCTCCAAGCTAAACAACCCCAGCTCTCTCATAAGGCCTCATAAGAGCAGTGGGGCAGCAGTAATGCTTTCTGTAATTGCAGGGGAAGGAGCTTGCAAAAATCTAGTTCATGTTAAATAAACCTCTTCTAATGCTGGAGAGATTTTTCATTATGGTTCTTTTTATGATTTTGTTTTTTTTTTTTAATCTGGTTTTGCTGCCACTGAAGTTAATGGGAGAGGAAAATTTAATGCAGTTTAGAGTGTCTTGTCTAAAGCAGGCATAAGAGCAGAGAAAATGTTAGGGTTTTTTTTCAGAACAACCAGAATGGTTTGATCAGATTTTACTTCTCCCAGTGGGGATAGAGACACAAAAAAGACAAACAAGAGGGGGAAAAAAGTATATGTTTTTAAAGGTATTGCTTTAATTCACAGAATCACAGAACAACCAGGTTGGAAGGGACCTATCAGATCTTCTAGTCCAACCATTCCTATCTAACACTAAACCAAGTCCCTCAAGACCTCATCCACCCGTGCCTTAAACACCTCCAGGGAAGGGGAATCAACCACCTCCCTGGGCAGCCCGTTCCAATGACCCTTTCTGTGAAAAACCTTCTCCTAATCTCCAGCCTAAATCTCTCTTGGCGGAACTTGAGGCCATTCTCTCTCGTCCTGTCCCCTGGCACTTGGGAGAAGAGGCTAGCTCCCTCCTCTCTACAACCTCCTTTCAGGTAGTTATAGAGAGCAATAAGGACTCCCCTCAGCCTCCTCTTCTCCAGGCTAAACAACCCCAGCTCTCTCAGTCGCTCCTCATAGGATCTGTTCTCCAGCCCCTTCACCAGCCTCGTCGCTCTTCTCTGGACTTGCTCCAGAGCCTCAACATCCTTCTTGTGCTGAGGGGCCCAGAACTGCACACAGTATTGAAGGAGCGGCCTCACCAGTGCCGAGTACAGAGGGAGAATAACCTCCCTGGACCTGCTGGTCACACCATTTCTGATACAAGCCAGGATGCCATTGGCCTTCTTGGCCACCTGGGCACACTGTTGGTTCATGTTCAGTCGGCTGTCGACAAACACCCCCAGGTTCCTCTCCTCCTGGCAGTTTTCCAGCCAGGCATCTCCCAGTCTGTAGTTCTGCATAGGGCTGTTGTGCCCCAAGTGCAGGACCCGGCATTTGACCGTGTTAAACCTCATGCCGTTGGACACTGCCCAGCAGTCCAGCCTGTTTAGATCCCTTTGCAGAGCCTCCCTACCCTCCAGCAGATCAACACTTGCACACAGCTTTGTGTCATCTGCAAACTTGCTAAGGGTACCCTCAATGCCCTCATCCAGGTCATTGATGAAGACATTGAACAGGACTGGACCTAGCACTGAGCCCTGGGGAACCCCACTTGTCACTGGCCTCTAGCTGGACTTAACACCATTTACCACCACTCTCTGGGCCCGGTCATCCAGCCAGTTTTCTACCCAGGAGAGTGTGCGCCTGTCCAGGCCAGAGGCTGACAGTTTCCAAAGCAGAATGTTGTGAGAAACTGTGTCAAAAGCTTTACTGAAGTCCAGAAAGACCACATGCACAGCCTTTCCCTCATCCAGCAGCCAATTCCTTCTTATATGCATCTCCAAGAGTGCAGAGAAATGAAATATCTACATTATCCTCCCTACTCCCACAACTAGTTTGAGTTTTTGTGTCATTTGACATGTGTCACTGCCACTTTATCATCTCCAGAGTACTTTGGGTGAAAATGCCACTTCACAAACCATTTGAAAAGATAGACTTCACCCACACCAAATGTTCTATACTCTAGGGCCAAATCTTTACAAATCCTGTGGCTCCACAACTCACATTTATTATACAAGGACTCAGGAGATCTCTGGAATAAGCACTGTTCAACTGTATCACACTCTGAATTAAGTCAATGGGAACTTTGCCAATGACTTCATTAGTCGAAGGTGCAAGCTGTAAGTGAGAGCGCTAGGATGTTAGAGCCAGCAGATCAAGCTTAAAAGGGAGACAGCAGCTTATGAGAAGGAAAAATTGGCAGCATGCACAATTCTTTTAATTGATGTGGGACTTCAGTTTGAGAGATACTAACTTGGAGGGGGGGAGACTGTAGGAAGAAATCTATCTTCTGTTACATTCTTGACCATCTCTCATTGACTTCAGTGGGAGTTACTGGCCTGGTAATGGGGGTTTTAGAGGTGTAATGCACACAGTACAATGCATGAACTGTAGACATTTACAAGCATTTCAGGACTGACACCCAGCCTGTTCAAACTAGAAAGCTAGACACTTGAGGTTAACTCCGAATATTAATTATTCACCAGCACAGCAATCCAACAGAGACTAACCATGAAGTCTGATATTCATTAAAATACAGTACAGCATTTCTGAGGTGGCCCACCATGCAGCTCTGTGCATATGCATTTCTCTGAGTGCACTTACGTACATGAACAACAAAATATGGTGGCAAGAGGGAGGGACATATATTTTAGAAAGGAAACAAATTCAGTACAAGCAGTGGCTGGCCTCACAGGAATCTCTAGTAAGATGCCAAGTAACATTTGGCTTCCAGGTCAGACAATTTTTTTTTTTATCCTAAATCTACTCATGCAAAGACACAGCTTATAGCTTGCAGATGGCTCATTCTGCTGATCTGCCAGTATTCACACTCAGAGTGTGGAATTATATCACATGAGCAAGGGGATTGCTGTCTTTTTTCATGGCTTTGTTATTGCAGGCAAAAAAAATATAGCTAAACAGAAAATAAGAAAAAGGAGGATACTGAATTGATATTTTTTGAGAGATTTTTAAGTTTAATTTGAGAAGACAAGGACATAGGCAAACATGAGCTTCCCATCAAACACTATCTTCTACTCATATGTTTACCAAAGCAGACAGAAAATGAGCATGGAGTATATATTTTAATTAAAGGATGAACTAACATTAACAGGCAGAAGGGTTTTTTCCTCTTGCTACAGTGCTTACTTGTGTTTTCCAGGCTCTGCAAAATCAGAATATATTTTACTATAATAATAATAATAATATTAACAACAACAACAACAATAACAACAACAACAACTGCTAATATTAAAAATACTAGGACCTCAAATTCATTAATAATATCAAGCATAATAAATTACTATGAACACTTAAATTCAGTTCCAGAGAAGGAGAAACTCTGTTTATTCACATAATGAATTTTGAAATCTCAGTAGAGTTGCACCTTTGTAAACCAAGAATGACTATTAATTTCTTGAAATTATCTAGGATTCATGTTGATATAACACAGAAAGGCTGACCTGTGAAATCTGCAGTCTGTAAAAAAACAAACTTAAAATCCATTTATGTAATCTCAACTAGAAAAATGGTCAATATTTTGCCCTTTGGAAAATTATTTGGATTGATAAATGTTATTCATGTAGGTTTGATGAATCAGCCAGGTGATTTCATCCAGAAAAATTACTCTCTTAAGAGGGGAAAGTTAAGTGTTCCACAACAATTCCAGAACAAGAGATAAGGAGCCACCAGAGAGCCTCTACTAAAGGATGAGTAAGATAAGGAAGGGAATGTACCACCTCTGCTATAAGCATCTCTCCTATTAATATCTGTAAATACTTGAAGGGAAGGTGTAAAGAGGATGGAACCAAGTTCTTGCCAGTGGTGTCCAGTCACAGGACCAGAGACAACAGGCACAAATTCAAACACAGGAGCTTCTGTCTGTGTACTTTTTCACTTTTTCACTGTGAGGATGACCAAGCACTGGCATAGGTTGCCCAGAGAGGTGATGGAGTTTGCATCCTTGGAGAAATTCTGGATGTGGTCCTGGGCAGGTTGCTTCAGAAGACTCTGCTTAAGAAGAGAGGTCCCTCCCAATCTCAATTACTCCGCGATTCTGTGATTCATCACGTGAAAGATGTCATTAAATTAAAATGAGTTCACTTGTTTGGATGAGAAAAATGAAACATTTTTTTATTTTGTATTAACACAAATTATTTTACCCTCTTTTCTCTGTTCAACCATGAAATAATTGATATCAGCAAGCATCCTGTTTGACATGTTCTCCTTTTTACTGCTTGTACACCCTTGTCTTCATCCTTGAACATGTATCGAAAGCAATAAATGTCACTGAGCTCATATGATTAGCTTGAGTGTATGTGAACTTGGCAGAAGGGTGTGGTCTAAAACTGATAAAAGGAACCTGCAATTACAGCAGCGGCCTTGTTCCCTCTGCCCTGTTCTGCATACCATTCAGTCTCCAGGCTCATTGGGAAGTATTTATGAGGGATCTTTGCATGTAGTGTTGTAAGAAAAAAAAAATGATAGCTTGAATTATTAAGTCTGGAATTTGTATAGACAACTTTTGTGGTATTGTCTCGCTGCATGTGAGCTCTAAAGAGTGGTTCAATGATCTCAACAAATTTGAGATGGATATCCAGATGTTTACTACTAGATTATGGGAACTGGGACACAGGACAACAGATTGTAGTGGCATTAGCTTTTTACCTGTGTTACCACAGCACTTAAGAGAACCAGTCCTAGATAGTGAGATCTCCATGGCAATCAGCATTATGCAAAGATTAATAAGATGGTTAGAGCTGCAAGAGGTTACAACTTCAATATAAAGAAAGTCATTAATGGACAATAAAAGGATATCTAGGGAATAAAAGGAAACAAGGAGAAAATATTGATGAGAAGGATAAGGCGTGAGCAATAGACTCAATCTTGTGGAATTCATGGAAGCTTAGAAAGGCAAGGAGAATGTCAAAGAAAGAGAGGTAACAGAGTGGTCCTCCTGTGAATGAAAGACAGAATAAGAGAGAGCGTAGGAATAGTTCTAATATTAACAAAAAATCAGTGAAACATATGCTAAAAAGTCTTGAAAGAAAATATACCTGTTCAAGCAATGTAAATAGAAGGGGTGCCATGGTTTATCAAAGGGGTAGAAAATTGAAATTGTTAACATTATCTGTAAGAAGGTAGCAGCATTGAAGTGTATTTGTCCAGGAAAACTAAAAAACGAAAAAAGAGAAAGAGCAAAAGCTGTTGAATCATCTCATAACCAGAGCCCAAAGAGCAGTTAACAGCTTTGCAACTAATGGGTAAGCACATGACTTCGAGTTGTTACACTGAGATAATCAGCAAGCTTTGAAATAACCTCAAGAAGGTCCCTGGAGAGAAAGGATGAAGTGAAAGAAGACCATGTTGTGAATCTGCCTAAAAAGGAGTAAGCAGAAGAAAGGAATTATACAGAATATTCACTTAAGAGAAAAAGAAGGGAACCAGATTCAGGAAGAATACCACATGCCCAGGAAAGAAAGATGGTGATGATAAGGGAGCAGGGAATCGAAAACAGCTATAGGAAGGCAATATTACAGAAAGTGTAACTAGGAATTCATATAGATGGTAACAACAACAAAGTAAAGCAAGTCAAACGTACAAAGTATTTTTCTAACAATACTTTCTACAAAAGCTATGGCTGCTGTTACCATAGCCTTGCTGAAAGATATTGAAGGAGAAGCTGGTAATACATATGCTTGTGAAACTCTGATAAAGTGCTGTCTAGTGCATGAAAGCATCCTAGAGATTCTCTAAGAGAAGCAAATTAAGCTACATGGTTTATTCAAAATAAACTACTCTGAGAACTTTTTGATACAACTCCTGCCTAGGACAGAAAGAAGCAACAACAGTCTTATAATTTTAAAATCTCATAAAAAAATTCAGTGCACATATTAAGAGAGCTTAAGGTATCTTTCTTTCCTTAGTTTTATCTGTGCCAGGTTGCCAGTCTCTAAAGAGGATAATGGCTTGTAACTGCACTCCTTTGGGAGATTTCAGCTAGGTGTGGCCTAATTGTGAGCTGTGCCACCGCATGAAAGCTTCTGCAGGGCAAGGTGCGGAGATTATGTTCACATTTGTGGTAGGTAAAACAGCAGGATTTGTTAGCTGTAGTGGCTGCAGCATCCTTCCAGTTAGGGTTTAAGTGACAAAGTCAAGTCAGGATATGCAAAATGAGGAAAATGCATCAAATTAACCGTGCAGAAAACCATGTTCAAACACCCTCAACTTCAGTTATGAAAACTTTTGAGACACATAATGAGAGACTGGGGATCTAACAAAATTATAAAAAATAATCAATGAAGACAATGGAGTGGCCTGCTCAAGAGTCAGATTACTGATCTCTAGCTCTTGTTGCTGTCCCTGACTCATGATTCTCTTTGCCCATCTGTTTAAAAGAAACAGTATTATTTTACAGGGTGGGGGGATGTGAGTCTTAATTTGTTAACATTTCCCAAAGAATTGTGAGATCCTGAGATGAGGGGGCCAAATTTAATGCTCATTGTTTAGGCTTTAGTCTGCCTGTGTTCAGAGAGAACTCCCACTGAGACTGGGAGCTGAACAACAGTTCCAGAAGTTGGTCCATTTTTCCTAGGAAAATGAGACAGTTGCAAAGTACAGTTTGTTTGCTGCATTCATTCAGTACCCTGGAGATACAGCATTATGGTTAGTTACACATCTCAGAAAGCTTCTTCAGCAATATTGCAATGGCTTTGAATTCTTACAATGCTGTGCAGTCCAACTAAAACAAAGCTGTTGGCAATAGTAATAAGCCAGCACTCCACACCTGATTAAACAGCATTGTTTTTTAGTCTAGCACCATGCCAAGTTCTCATGTCAATGTGGATGCACAGTATCCGAGAACTGTATAAACTGTAGGTTTTACCACTGTAGCAGTGAGCAACTTGCTTTGCTAGAAGATATGCCTAACATTGGCTTTTGGCTCAGCAGTTTTCAGGAATCAACCATCTCTACCCACAAAAAAACAACCGTTCCTCAAATCCCAAAGGTGCTGGAATGTAAATAAGCTAAACCAAGCCTTTAAATGATCTGCACATGCATACACTACCTACAGCATTTTTGGTTGCTAACTGTAAGCAGCTGCCAATTTCCCGCTAATGCTCAAACAATTTGCTAACTGATCTGCAAGTCCCAAAAGTGTGTTATCTTTAATGTGCCTCTAATTTTGCTAGGAGACTACTATTTATTGTGTCTCTTTTATTTACTTATTTACCTTCAACTAATTAAAGCTATCATTTAAAAATAATATGCAGAGGAAAAAAATGCAAGTGTATGTGTCCTTGGTGAGTGAAGAAAAAACAATCTGTTCACTTAACTGAATGAACATTACAAAAGTTCTGTTTAGCCTGGAAAAGCAATGCATGAGTAAGAGCTCCAAAACCTAGCATTATTATCTCTAATTATAATTGGCAATATGTGGCAATCATAATTATTCATTTATGCAAAATAGCTTACAGTGTGTCTCATTTTTTATTCCCTGTTAAAGGATGGCTTGACAAAAGAAGAAAAAGAAAGATTATAGTGCTGAACGTAATTGTGCTAAATGTTCAGTCATTTGTTTAAAAAATACTACAAAACTAAACTGCTATTTCTGCAGAGACAGAAAATAATTTAACAAAGATGTATAGTATACTCTGCAGGTAGCAATCCATCCAAAAAACATATTTTCCTGAAAAGGAGAGATATTTCACAAGAAAATTGAAGAGCATAATTTTTGCCATTTCTGCCTTTCTTGAAAAAAAAAAAAGGAAAAAAGCTTCCCTGTTTTAATCTAGCATATGCTTCCCCTGTTAGTAAAATGCTAATGTGCAAATAGTTAGAGGAGAGACCGTGACCATAATAAGTTGCTACAGTTCTGCAATATGACACTCTATTCTATTTCAATTCTACCACAATGCACTAGGCAATTGAATAACATCAAGTGCACTTCATTACAAAAAAATAAGTAAGGGACATTTCATGTTACTGACATAAGTAATATCTATTTATGCATATAATTCTAGTGGAATATCCCTCTAATTTAGGCCTATGAAACTGAGCCTGTAAAAAGCTACAGCCTGTAAGTCTTGTCGGTCATCCTTCAATGAGGTTCTGAGGCTTAGGCACTACATAGGATCACCTTCCCAAATAAAAATAAAAAAATCTCAAATTCAAGACATTGAAGTCTAGAGATGAAGTCTCAAGAAAATCAATGCTGAGAAGCCGTGGGAAACGTGGAAAGATACTCTAAGACATGATCTGAATGCATGAGTAGGCTTTAATCCTGACATACAACATCAGATGAGCAATCTTTATTCTTGGGTCCAATTTCACTCTTGCTGGTGGAAAAAATTTCCCCCATCACACTTACTTCTGTCTTAGAGGAAAACTGAAGGCAGAGGAACTCTTTCTGTGAAATGGATCATTCACAGAACCAAAGATTTGTTGAATGGGTAGGTATTAAAAAAACTTTTTCAAAGTCTTTTAAATAAATAAAAATTTAGGAGACTTTAAAATCAAATAGGAAGCACATTTGGTTTCCCCCCTTCTGCCCCATCCTGATGGTGTTGATTAAAGCAGAGGAAATGGAGATCATCATTGGAATGCATGGGAAAAGAAAGGCTTCCAGGATAGTAAGATAGGTTGCACTATGTGTTTTTTTAAAAATAAAAGATCAGCCAGGCTAATGCTGGTTAAAAGAGAAAATTTTTCTCCTGACTTAGTAAATGATGTCAGAAAATGAGGAAAACATGGCTGAACAGTGTACACACAAACTTTACAGCAAAGGAAATAAAATGTAAATTTGGAGGAAAAGAAGTACAGTATTGCTATTACTTTCCACTTTGATTTTGCCATCAGATACAATAAATTATTAACATGCAAGTTTGTCTCTTTTTTTCTCTTGGAGCGCGTAGTTAAGATGCAGGAGATACTAACTAGGCCCAGCAGTGATTTCTTATTGTAATTAATTCATCGTGTCTTGGTCTATTACCACTAAAAGACGACTTCTACCCTTCACGCAGTACCAGGAAGAATGACACTGTTCCCATTACAGTCAATGGCAAAAATTATTCTTTTTTTTTTAATGGGAAAATATGATTGGATCTTCTGTCTGCTATGCATATTGTAGCAGATAGCTCTTGCACATTCAGATATCTGGGTTTGATAATACAGTCAGCATTTGCAGAATACACTGCATTGCAACACTTACATGAGATTGCTGGACTACAAAAAAAAATGGTTTATTAAATTGTTGCACACTACGGATTGCAATCATATGGTATTGAACAATAACTGTATCTGAGGCACTATGAAAACATCTACTTTTTCTACTATGAAAAGGAAGGCATCATTATCCCATGTGGCAGATGAAAAAACAAATGGAGGCCATTGGACTGGATCTACAATGGATATACTTTAGTGAAGAAGGTGTTCAGCTGGTATAGTTGAGAGCAGCAGTCCAGTCCCTTCTCTAGCGACATCTTGATATGAAATAGTAAAGTGTGCAGGCAACCAGGAATGAAAAGACTGTCCTCCCCAGTCATACATGCTAAGATTCTTGCCCACTTTTAGCAATTCATGTAAATGTCAAAGCTGAACATTATCACTCACTGATCTGGAGGTCTGGCTGGATTGTGGACAGAGAATTTCTCGCCTAGTCAGTCGCCACAGGAATTGATAAGGACCGTTTACATTAAGTAAAGCAATATGCAGAAGTCTACATATATTTTATTAGAAGAGGTGTGCAAAATACAGAGTTTCCATCTTGAAGAAACAACTATTTCTGCATCTTTCTTCTCATTTAGGTAGAAGTGGCAACCTCTAAGAAATTAGGAGTTACAGACCGCAGAATATAAATTAAGAAAAAAAGATTTGGAAAGAGTAGTACCATTCATTTCAATATCTCTTTTTAATTTAAAGCAATCATTTCAGCATTTGTTCTACCCAAATGTTTTATGTACTATTATGAATCAATCCATAGTACTTCACTGGTGGTCAGCTCCATTACTAAAAGACACATGGCAATCAGATGGATTATTTCATAGCACTAGGTCAAATGTACAACATATTCACTCTCTCCTATAGACCTATTTTCCTGGCCAGGCTGTATTTCCTTACGGCATTCAGAGAGTCGTGACATTCATGGCATGTGACTGAAATAAGTAAAAAAGAATCATCGTTGAACTGCAGGAAGTACAGGGCAATCTCCAAGAACAAGTCTACAGGACAGACTGCAGACCTAAGTTATGATTCCTAACAAGATTGCAGCTTAATGCTTCAATTAATTCAGGTCAAATATCACAGTTATAACAACAATTCTCAGATGGAAGATTTGTGACATAAAAGAAATTTTCCTGAAAGTTTCCTAAATGAAAATTCAAGTTTACAAGACAGCGAATTGTCTATTAAAAACAAGCATACTGTTTGCATTTCCAGGTAAGATCTTTAATGTGAATATGGTCTTTCCTTTTCCCTTTATAACATAATGATTGAGTACTACAGTAAATGAAGATTCATTGTCATGGGGATAATAAACATGCTAAAACAAATAAATATATTTTAAAAATTCAAAAGTCAAAATAATTGTATTTTCACATTTCTCAGAATGACCCCGTGTATTACTTGAAAACTTATTTCCATTGATATTTCCATTCTTTCTTCCAATATTATCATGGCTGTTAACAGCCTCTACAAACACTAGTCATAGAATCACAGAATCACTGGGTTGGAAAAAGCCTCTTGTATCATCAAGTCTAATCATTCCTATCCTCCCCTAGACCATGTTCCTGAGCACCTCACCTACCCTCCAGGGAGGTAACTCAACTGCCTCCCTGGGAAGCCTGCTCCAGTGTCCAATGATCCTTTCTGTGAAAAAAAAAAAATTTCTCATATCCAGCCTGAACCTCTCCTGGTGGAGCCTGAGGCCATTCCCTCTTGTCCTGTCCCCTCTCACTTGGGAGAAGAGGTCAGCTCTCTCCTCTCTACAACCTCCATTTTGGTAGTTGTAGAGATCAATAAGATCTCCCCTCTTCTTCTCCAGGCTAAACAACCCCAGATCTCTCAACCACTCCTTGTAAGACTTATTTTCCAGCCTCTTCACCAACTTCATTGCTCTTCTCTGGATTCCTTCCAGAGCCTCAACATCCTTCTTGTGGTGAGGGACCCAGAACTACACACAGTATTCAAGGAGAGCTCTCACCAGTGCCATGTACAGAGGGAGAATAACCACCCTGGATCTGCTGGTCACATCTTTTCTGATGCAAACTCACTTTATCCAAGATACTACTAATCTGTAGAAGTAATTATTCTGACTGTACTAATTATTCAGACAGTAGAACTATCCTAAGTTATTAAAAAAAATAATAATAAGTAATATTAATATATTACTTTTTATTAATATAAAAATAATAATAAGTAAATATGACATTATATAAAATACAGTAGTTTTATGTGGGTTTTGTTCTTATATGACTTGTTAATACAGCTTCCATCAGTGTACCCCCATAGTACCAGTGCACCTATTTGTAAAGAGGACTGTTAAGGTTCTTTTCTTTATAAAGCAGATGCTTTTAAGAATTTTAAATGATACTTCTCTGTAGTTTTCCATAGTATTATGTCTCGTATTTGAAAAATGTGATCTGAATATTAACTAATCCATCGTTTGGTTGAGAAATAACTTGTTTTATGTCAGCTTTTCATACAAAAGGATTAATATCAGAAATGAGAAACATCAGATGAGTTCGTAGAGGCTTGGTGTAATGAATTAGGTAAATCATATGGGTTATGTCAACTTTTAAGTGATTCCAAACCCAGACTCAGAGGTGATCTCAAGTACAAGTTCCTGAGTTTTAACAATAGTGTCAGTACAACCTAAGCCTGAGCACCTGCTGCATTTTCAGGTCTGAAATCTTGCTCATTCACACTCTTCTCCTAGTTCTTCAGAAACTATTTAGCTCCTCTTGAAATAAGCAGAGACCTTGGCAACACAAGTGAAGAAAATCCTTCATAACTTCCTACAACCATTGAGAATCATACAAGCAATAATGAAGAAAGGTTAGGAATTTCCCCAAAGTATATTTTGTATATATTTTTCCAGATAAACTGCACATAATTAAGTAATATCTCATTTACTAATTAGTTTCCAAAAATGATTTAGTCTGGTAGAAAATCCAACCAATAGAAACGCAAGTAGCTTGATTTAATTCTGCAAAAATCACCTGATGAAGAGTAAAGGTTTAAGTTACATTGGTAACTCATAAAAATGTGTGCACCTCAGTGCTAGATTGTGGATTTTTCTTAATCTTTCCATCCTAATCTCACAGAATCATAGAATAGTTTGGTTGGAAAAGACCTTTGAGATCATTGAGTCCAACCATACCTGCCTTGTCTACCCAGCTTTCCTCCTTCTCATCCTTAAAAATTGGACTTTAACAAGGACAACAGGGCATGCTCTGGGACTGGAACACTCAGTGTGTGTAGCTCTTCCAGAAAGCACTGCACTTACACTTTACAAAAATGAATATAACAGCCAGGTGGGCAGAACTGTGTCCCAGTAAGGCAAGGGCAAACTTTCCACCAACTGGAATGGGGCCACACTTTCTATCACTCACTATCCCATTTAATAAGAAAACATACCTTTTCCTCTAAGAGGAAACAGGTTCTCTTCAGGATCGCTAGTTTTAAGATGATGTAAGAATTTGGTATGTTTGTAATTATTTGACTTGAACTGTACTCTGAGGACTAATAAACAATTACTAGCCTGGGTTAACAGTTTTCTAAAACTCTAAAATAGGTTCTGAAGAATCATAGGTTACCCAGGGAAACCTGACTCGGTAATTCACCAGGAAGCATACAATTTCTTTGGTTTCAATTTTTAAAACAAAGCAAAATAAAGATTTATTTTGTTTCATATTTCCAAATCAACATGCCTACTTTCATGTGGTTTCCATCTTAGGCAGAATGTAAAGAAGAAGTAAAATGTTGTTTATTTCTGTGTACTTTTCTTATCTCAAAATAACACAGAGTTTGGTAAATGTGATCTGTCTTTAATAATATTCAGAGGAATCCCTTTGCTGGACAATCTTGCTTTTACAGAAGTCCTGTGATCTGGAAGTAGAGGGGTTAAATCTCTTTTGGCAATTTTGTCAAAACCAAAAATGTCATCTGAAACTGCAGCCTTATTTTCTAAGGAAACAAAGAAATAGGTTTCCTTTAGTTAAGTACATGTACCGTGTTTTTTTTATTCTTTTCTCTTTTTTAGATTGTTTTACAGTAGATGAAAAAGAAAGGCAGAGACAAAGGACACCTAAAAACTGACTCTTCATGATCATAAGTTTTCACATAACAGTACAAAAAAAAAAAGAATATGCTTAAATCAGCAAATTGTTCTTCCCATCCACAGAATCCTCATTGTCAAGAATGTGATCAAAGTTCTCTGTCTAAAAGTTGAGAAACCAAGTGTTTTTATTAGATACCTTAGGCTTATTTCAAAGTATAAGTGTTTCAGTTACATTTTCCTTTTGAAAATAAATATATTTTTCAGCATCTAAGCCAGTGCTTCACCTTCATGCCCCTTTTAACTGTCCATTTCAGAGATTAATTAAATAAATGAATATGGAAAAGTTCCCCATGTTTCTGTATCCTTTATTCTAAAATCACACTACAGATAAAAGTGATATAATGTTTGTGAAAAAGATGATGTTCAAACATTTCTAATTCCAATTTTCTATATTTATATGTTCTTGTCTGTCCATACTTCATATATTTTCAAATGCATTTAAAAGTATCTACTTGCCAATCCGCTACACTCAGTAAGAAAGATATGGCTGCAGCAGTATGGAGAGACAGTATTCCCGAGGAAATATGAAAAGAGAAAAATATTTCTTCCATTGTTCCCTTTTGCTCCCAAATCCCTCATCCAAGGCAGTCTACCTGTCCAATGCACATGGATAAGGAGACGAATAAATGTCTACCTTTCCCCAAAATCATCTTTGAACCTAAGTGTAACACTGCTTTTCTGACTATAACATAGGGTAGGCTCAGATAACAGTACTAGGCCATGGCACAAGATTGTACAGTTTATTGTTTCTTTTACACTGACAAACGCATCCCTTCCCACTGAATGCAACTCCCTCAGAGTCATGAACTGTTGGTCTCTTGTGATTGCTCCACACACTAGTTTTATGGTGCAGAACACTCCAAACTGATTCAGGACATCACGGTTTTAGTCAGGTACTGGTTTGTGAGTTCAGGTCATATTCAAAGTATCAGATTGGTCTTCATGTATTCATCACGCTGCCAAGGAGATGTTTGGTTTTTGTGGGTGTTCCCCCCTGCCCCTTATTGAGGCTTAGGTAATTAAACAGGAAACATTAGGTTGGGCAGTAGCAACATTGTATTCATTGGCTGACATACAAGAGTCCAAAAGCTCTGACTAAAAGAAAGGAGTAAACCCTCCTAATAAATATATAAGTAATAAATATAAAAGCGCAGGATAAAGTAAATAAATTTGAGACCAACTGAGAACTTCTTTTTTTTTTTACACTCCTTCTTGCAGAGGCAGAATTAAATAATTCAGGGTTGGTTTGTTTCCAGAAAAGAGTTGAATGCAAATGTCAGTGCTCATGTGTAGTGTCATTTAGCATTTAGTCCAAAGGTACAGAATCTGTGTAGATCACTGATTTCTTTATACACATTTGCACCCAAAAGCATTTTAGATTAAATATGCGTGTAGATTTCATTCTGTGCTATATCTTTATCCGTAGGGCTAACAGAAAGTGAGAGTGCCTACCCTTGCAAACATGGGGTATACTTTCATATCTGAAGACCATATTATCCAATTGGTTCATATATGTTGCAAGTGAAAAGCTAGTGATGTTGACAAATCAAATTATGCAAACCACCAGAAACATGTTGCACATATATGTTTGTATTATCATCACTCACATATGGGCCTAATTCCTGGTGCACACAGGCAAACGAGGTACAAAACCACCCATAATGAAATGCTTTTTATTTTTATTTAGCTATTCAATAGTTAAACAACTAGTTTAGACGAGACAACCAGGCTCCCTCAGTATCAACAGCGTCAGAGACGGGCACCTGCAGGGGGTGATTCATCTTCAAAGATAGAGGTCTAAAATAGGAGGTATGAGCTGCCTTCTGGAGGTGCCTATCTCTCAGCATTGACTGTAGAGGGAGACTAGATGACTAGCTGAGATTAGATGCCTAATTTTTAGGCAGATACATTTTTTTGCCTGAGGTTATGTGAGAAATTTATGACAGAACTAGGAGTTGAACCCACATATTCTGCTTACAGCTGGTAAGGAATTATTTAGTAAAATCTAGCACATCTATTACAAAGGTTTTGCAGGTCCACAATAGGCTATTAGACAAGAGACACACACATACATACCAAAAAGTCTAATAAAGTGATGATTACCCAGCACTCTCCCACATATTTGAGTATTCAAAAGGTCTAGTTTAAATGTCTAAAATAGGCAACAACAGATTTCATCTGTGGTCTGCCACCTTTCCAATGAGTGCCCTAATCACAGATATTCTCAACAATCTTCTGAAAATTCTGCAATATAGTTTGAATAATTTATTATTTATCAAGATGGCAAGACAGACACAGCTATGTCAATACTTGAAAATACAGTTCATAAGCAATTTTTTATGGAAGAATTGCTTGGAAGTTGCCTAATTTCTTATGGAAAGAAATTTCTTTTTTTGCCAACAGAGGATGCAAAATACTATATTGAGAAACCAAGACTGAATGGAAAGATGACCACACTTTTCTGACATGCTTAGACTGAAGAATTCAGTAGAATCCACAGGGATTAGTTTAAATACAAACATCCAGACTCCAAACCCAACCAGATTGTGAGCAAATAGACATATACAGAAACATTTGTTCACATAAGATGAAATCCTCTATAAAAAAATATGCATGTTCAAATATTTATATCACTGAGGAAGTATGTATTTTATATCAGCTGCATATATTCTATATTCTGCATTTCTACATTATGTTTCTGAGCTACTTTTCCCATCTCATCAAAATATACACTGCTTTTGGAGAACCAATAACCACTAAAGTGGTTGCATTTATAATTTCAATACTCAATTATGACTCAATATTTTTGTTTCTTAAAAATCATCTTCTTCATTCATGTGTAAGTGCAAAATAGGTTCATAGTTGTCTTTCCAGGTTCAAAAAATGCAAAAAATACCAAGAATAAGAAGATATACTTCAGTCTAAAAGTTAATTTTGGGGAAAACTTATAACTCTTTTAGCATAAAAATTTGTAGAATGAAAAGGCATTCTTGTATGTAACCAGAATTTTAAGATTTTTGTCATGAAGCTATGTATATTGTTCTTTTGAAGAATGGCCTCATCACACTAGGATCTTACAAAGTGCTTTGGAAGTGTGTAATACAAACAATCTACTCTCAGAGTGCACATCAATCTGAGATAATGTTCTAAGCCTATAGATATCTATTTGATACCTTTTCCATATCATAAATATTTTGTAACCACTCTGGTATACTTCAGAGGTTTCCAAAAGTATTTATTTAGTACCAGTAAAATAACTGAAATTCTTAATCCTATCAACAGATTAAGGAACTTGTTTCAGAAGGGAAAGTGATGAAGAAAGAAGAGAGAAGAGAGAAGAGAGAAGGAAGAAGAAAGAAGAAAGGAGAAAGAAGAAAGGAGAAAGAAGAAGGAAGAAAGAAAAAAGAGGACAGAAAAAGGAAAATGAAAAAAAAACCCAAAGAACAGAAGGCAGGCAGGGAAGGAAGGAAGGAAGGAAGGAAGGAAGGAAGGAAGGAAGGAAGGAAGGAAGGAAGGAAGGAAGGAAGGAAGGAAGGAAGGAAGGAAGGAAGGAAGGAAGGAAGGAAGGAAGGAAGGAAGGAAGGAAGGAAGGAAGGAAGGAAGGAAGGAAGGAAGGAAGGAAGGAAGGAAGGAAGGAAGGAAAAGAAGTAGCTGTTCAGGTTCTTTGTGAAATGCTGCCATCTATGGAGTTTCAGTCGATATTGCGTTCTACGGCGATGTCAAGGAAAAACCACAAGTCTCACAACGTGGTTGGTTGAGTAAATGAAGCAGTTTTTTTCGGGAATAAACAAAAATATAAATTATAGCTTTGGCTATAGCATTAAGTTGGCACTATCTTCTACATCTATTTCTTGGATGTATAAACAGCATTAGTAGTTGTCTATTGCAACATTCAATCAAAGTTTCTTGTGTTTTGTTAGAGGAATGTATTTATTTTGGCGGGCTGTGCAAACCTATTTTCATTTGCACTGTTTTCCTAAATTTCAGGGTACACATGCAGAAATTGTTCATGTCAGTCCTCATGTAAATATCCCTCAGTATACTACTGCCTGCATGCTCAAAATGGTCAAATAAACAAATACCTAATTAGAATTTTAGCATTTTATTATCCCTAAAGAACAATGCATTTAAAGTTTTAAATAATATTATGCTCACAAACATCACTTGTTCTTCCTTAGCATTTCTGCTAATGATAAGGTAGAACATGTACCAGTGGGTAAAATTGGCAGACAGAAAGATGATAACTTTGAAGAGACAGAAGTATTAGAAGTATTTGTCACCTACAAAAAAATAATAAATATTTCAAAAATCCCAATATGGAAACTGTTCATATCTTCATGAAGAAATGGTCCTTGTTCAGTACTGAAATGTCACGTTCACTAGAGGACTAGTTGCAATTGGAAAGCAGAGGATGTTTTAATTCAGTTGTGATTAAGTGACCTATTTAGTAATTAAGGTAGGCATAAGCAAAACAACAGTAATTCTAGGGCTGATAAAAATCAGGATCCCCAAATCCATCTTGTATTTAGAGGCTGGGGTGTAAAGACAGGAGAGAAACAGCATATAGTATTTCTGAAAGATGATTCTTTTAGACACCATTGTCCGGGTCTGTTTTCTGAAGTTGTCCCTCCCTTACCACAGCTGTCCCTTGTCACCAGCTCCAAGGAGTTAAATGTCACCAGTAGAGGTACTTCCCATGGCTGGAAAGGTACAAGAGGAATAACCCTCATTCATGCCTGCTCTGAAAAATGGGCAGATGTCCTCTATCGCTATCAGTCATATCAAAGAGAAGTATATCAGTTGAATGAAAAATAAATTCAGCTCCATACTCCCTGACAAACTGCAATAACATACCTAGCAAAATACTCCCTTTCATATTCTGCTACTCTACCCAAAGATCTCAATGCCAGTAAATCTTTATTATCTTATCAATTAGTAAAACTACCTGCAGCAAAACTATTGCCTCTCCCACTTTGACCCCCCTCTTTAGTCACTTACTTGTTCAAATGTTTCTCATGCTTATACACCATATTGACTTTGGAGGGTAGTACTTGGCTCATAAGCTGTGACAGAATAATCACCCCTTGAGCGTAAGTATTGATGTCCCAAGCTACTAAATACCTCTTCCCTCCACAGGTCATTCAATGGAAAGATGTTGAAATTAGTGGAGCTGCATTAACAATGAATTGCATTATAATAACAATATGATGCTAAATGAAGTTAGAATTTACCTCCTGGAAAATGTCTGCAGAAGTCAAAAATGAGACACTTCTGGAAAATGCCCAAAGGCAAGACTGTTTTAAGAAATTCATCCTCTCCTGTTTGACTTCCAACTCCCAAACACACACCCTTCCCCTCTTCTTCAGAGAGGGGGCAGTGGCCAAAGGTCTATTAGCTGCAGCAAGCATCTTCATTGCACACCTGGTGAAGCAGGAGATTTACCTATAGTGCTTAATAGAGAGTGGCAGCTCTACGTATATGACTTCTGGCAACAGAAATTCTAAAAGATGGGCCTTCTGGGTTTTCCTATTTGCCAACTCACAACATAATCTCATGACAATAACTCCTTACTGCTTTTGGAATGATCTTATTTGCATTTAATTCAAACTCATCTAAACAATGTCAGCTCAGATAATGCTGCCTGAGTTGCAGTAAGTATTTCATCATGAGGCTTGGAAGAGGTCCAGTTTGTTGCACTTCACTAAAGGAACAGCTTTCTCTCTGCACACTAACACGGAGGTGGGCTGTAGCCATGGTGAATGGTGATGCCTTGTCAGATGAGCTGCAAGACCTTGGGGCAGAGACATTTTTCTCAGTACATGCTCTGGGGAAGGGCTGCATGCCCTGGGGCTTCACTGCTGTCATACCACAGTCCATGCCAAGTCAAAGAGCCTCCAGCCACTCCCTCATCTACTGTACATGCAAAGAGGTAGACTGCAACCACAGGCTGCAAGCACTAGAAGAAGATGGCGAGTAAGCCACTGGTGTAGTTTTCTCAGGTGTATCAGTTCAGATTTATGACTGGGTTCATAAGCACAGCTAGCCAAATGCATCAGAGACTCTTTGCAATGCTCACCCGCAATCACCTTCTTCATTGTCTTTTACCTGAGAAAACATCAATCCTTGTGCTGAGAAGTGTGTACTATATGCCTACCATGTATTGCCATGAAGGTACAGAGGACATATACCCACCACCCTGAAATGGGATGTCATCTATGATAACTTGTTTAAATAATATTTGGAGGACGTGCAAGGAAGGGGTTCCATTGTGGTCACAGGCAAATAGGGATATCCCTTCATGAGCAAACATAGGCACAATTAATTTTGTGCTATTCATCACTTACTGCATTTGCTTGCTTTTATGAGATTTTCTGTCACCAGAGAAGACAGCCAGAACAGTTACTGAGGAACACACAAATGAGGAAAGTGAACAGATCCACAAAACCTTGCAGGCTGGGAGAGTCTAAATATCTGTTGAATACTTGTATATAATATATCATGGAACACTATTATCTCAGCGTGAAGAAAAGTACTATATCATCTAATGCAGTCAATTTGGCCATTCTGGTAAATCTGTGTTGCAAAATGCATCTTTCCCACATCACACTTCCCCTGAACTGCACAAAGAGTACCATTTCCCTGCTTTGCAGGACAGATTTGCATTCATATTCATATGTAAACAGGGATTCTTAGCTGGGAGATCTTACTTAGTCACTAAGGATAGTTCAACATTTCCAGAGTGAACCAGCAAAGTTCTTGTTAAAGGTACTGAAGGATACAGTACATGTCTTACTCGAGAATTCAGATGTTACCTACTTACCATTAGGTACATACACACCTTTTTATAGCCTGCACAGCTGCCTGGAAGGCAAAACAAGAGATGAATAATCATTTCCTAGCCCATTTTATTCAGCTGTGAGACTTCCACATTTCTGAACTACTTCAGACATTAAGACAGAATGGCCAAGACTAGATCATATATATGAGACACATCAAGCAGAAATACTAAGTAGTAGCACATGTGAATAAAAAGCGATTACAAAAATTATGAGTAAAATAAATTAATATTTTGCCTTGGATAGGATTCTTTATGTCTGGTAACTATTGCTTGTGCTGATGATATAATACATGCTGACACCAAATATCAATTCTAGGTAAATCCAATTAAACCCAGAAGCAAAACAGCTGGATTAGCAGTTCACTGAATAAATTATTTTTCTTCCATTTACTTTGTCTTTTTGCAAATGAGCCTTTTATCATAAAAAAATATAGCTTTCAAGTTCCCTTTTGCTTATTAATATTGGAAGCTTAAAATGAAGAATTAAAAAATACATTTTCTTCCTTTGTTTTTTGAGCACATACGTTATTCAGCCCGCTTATTTAGTCTCCCCAGATTGTAGGTATTTTTAGTTCAGTTAGTAAGCCACTGACACTACACTTACTAGAGAATCAGACCAAGAAACATGTTGGTTTTTTTTTAAATTTCCAAATGATGTATTAATTCACAATTATTTTCTATTTTATCTTTATCTCTGTTTCCTGAAACTAAACAAAATTAATTTAAAATTGATAAGGCTGTAGTTCAGCATACTCATTACTTCTTTAATTCAATTAAAACAACTTAAACCATACGGGAGGGTTTTTTTTTGTGGTTTTTTTTTTTTAATTTGTTTCATTATATGGTTGCCAGCATGAAGGCCAGTGTAGAGATTGGGAATCAATACACACTACTCCTGTAGATACACAAATAATCAGAAATTGTAGTCATTGATTAATTTTCAGCATTCTGAGAGTGACACATTGGGTGAACGGGGCTCTGCTCCCAGTTTCGCTAGAGGAAATCTAGAGCAGGGATTAACAGCAGGAATTATAATAAAGGACTGCCTCAGAAGCACATCATTTCAGTCAATGAAACGCTTAATGTATCACTGATGAAAATTACTTTTGCTCATGATCAGGGTTGACAACAGCAAATGTGCACATAGCAGAGCTGTGCTAAGGCCTCCAAGTTGAATGCTACAAGTTGCAATGGTGGGAGAAGGTGGTGACAAATATTGCAAGGTGCCTAAACAGTAGGGTTCAATTAATGATTTAACCCAGAGCCCATATCAAACATACTGGCCTTGGCATTAACGCCGAAATACATTGCTCCTCCCAGGCCACTGAAAACATATTGGTTTGAGGTTCCCTTCCCCCTAAATCCATATTTTCCCAAAGATCTTTTCCATCATCCATGCACAGGAGCCTAGATTTCCATGCACCAGATTTCCTAGTGAAATGCACCAGATTTCCTAGTGAACAGGTCACAGAGGAGTATCTGGAAGCACCATCTAGTCCAGAGGGTCGCAGTCTAGACAAAAGGTACCCACATATGAGCTGTCAGATCAGCAGCTAGTTCACGGTCCAGACAACTATATTAACATTTACATGCATTTATTTATAAAATGCTGAATATAAGAAGGCTAAGTTACTCTTAATGATGGAGATGATTTTTAAAAAGTTTTATTTCTAACATTTGTCTTCGTAAACATTAAGAACTTTTCAAGAAAAAGTGTCTGTCCTTGTTCTTTAACTGGAGTTAAAGACAATGAAATATTTTGCCTTTTTTTACCAATGGAGAATTTGAGGTTAAAAATGAGGACTACAGTTTTACATGCTGAAAGAAGGGGTTAAGCTACTTTCGCAGTATGCTTCTCTTATGTTCCAATAGCAGAAAAAACAATTCTCTTTCCCATTTTTGCATATATAAAATCTTTGTAATATAAAGATTGATACTGCTTCCTTCCACTAGCATAAGCAGTAGCTTTGTTGTGGACTTCCATGGGGGCAAGCATAGGGCCAGAGCAAGAGATCATGTTTTATAAAATGGTATATTCTTATGCAGATGTAATTATGGAGGTGTAGGACTAACCTTTACCGCCTGATCTTCAAAAACAACCCAAATCCTTTTTCCTGACAGAGTGAAGAAATGGGTAAAGAAAGTAGCTATGTTGACACACAAAAATTGTTTGGCATGAAATGGCACAGGAGGTTAAACCATTTCAGAAGTCAAAGACAGAGCAAGAGCCATAAATTCTGACAGGAAAACTTATGTGCCAGTGCTCTTGAGTTTTCTACTCAGTTCTTTACGAGTTTGCAAATCCATTTCTTTTGAAAAATACATCAAAAAATGCTTACCAGTCATCAAATTAGTGAAAGATTTGAAAAAAAGTGATTATTTGAAAAAAAATGAGAAGGAAGAGAGAAGGAGGGAAAAGGATTATGAAGTGAAATACTATTTTTTTTCCTCCTAAGTAAGTAGCATTGGAATTTGTAAGCACAAAAAGGTGATTTTTAGTTACATGCCCATTTATATCCAATTCATTAATTTACTCACAAGAATAAATCTCACCTATTGCCACTGCCTGTGTTTGTGGAAAATTAGTAAATTTCACCCAGTATCAATTATAAATACCTGCAAAAATAGTATCTCCCAGTCTCAACTCAGTTAAACTTAATTTGCAGGGAGAGAATGCCTCCCATTTTTTATAAGTAATATAATAGTCTTGAGGAAGCCAAGTCCTGTACAGCTGTCGCTGACTTATGAGATCCAAGGGCCTCAGCCATGGTAAGAACTATTCTGCTGCCCTCAGCAGGCTGTTCTGTGGCAGGCAGCAAATGTGAGCAGCCCATCTTCTGACAAAGGATTAAATAAAAAAAAATTACCCTTGAAGATATCTGAAATTATTATAATAGGTTGATCTTAAAACACTCAAACAAACCTGTAATTTATTTATGAAGAATGATATTTATTGCGAGTACTGGACAATAAAAAGATGGGCAACTGGCAATGCATGGGAAAAGGGTAGAGATATAGATATGTGTCTGGAAGCAGTATAGTACACACAGGAGATAAATTCAAATTTTTTATCTTGCACCCTGAACTGAATAATAAATTTTGTGTTACCCATATCAATTTATATATCTTCACAACACGAACTAAATAACTAGATTAATATGGCTGAGACACATTCAGTAGTCATTCAAGGTTTTATCTTTTTTAAAAAAGATGTGTTCTTAATGAGATTTCTGTATTTACTTTTTACATGTTTGTCTTTGGGTATTGAAAACATTCAGCCTTTACCACTGAAGTTCCCAATCCATAGATTAAATCAGCTTCTGTGATGGCATATGAACTAAAGACAGACCTGTTGCGGTGGGTCTTCTGGTGGGTCTGCACAATTACTTGGTCTCTCTTCAACCAAAACTGGGCTTTGATATAGTGAGAACATTTGAATGTGCATATCAAAACAGTCATTCTATGCCATTGACTGATTGCTACAGTAAGTGACCTGAAATATCTTCTTACTAGATAATACCACTTAATTCATTATTACATATTCAACTTTGCTATCTAACCTCATAGGAAATTGAAAAGTTTTGTCAGTTAATATTCATCAACTTTTCTCTAACAATAATATTGATTTCCTTCTACAAAGCTGTGCCCAAGAAAAAGAAGCTGAAGATGTTTCATTTTTGATAAAAAAGTACCTAACTATCATGAAGTCTCAGCATATAACTAAAAGAGATGGGTTAACTGTTTTTCTGTTATCCATGTACTTATGACACAGGTATCAGAAAAAAATTGTAAAACCAGCAAGCGCTCTCCAATATCTTTCACAAAATACTTTTTTCTATTTCAATAAATCTTAATTGGATAACAACTAGTGATCTTCTATTTGTTCTAAAGAATCTTCTTGACTATTTTCTGAAATTGTAAGTCCTTAGTGCTTTTACAACTGGGATTGGCAAGTATTACTTCACTCAGAGATCATTAAGGGACAGATTTTTTTTTTTCCGTCTCCAGGTTCACCAAGTGGAATGGAGTTATTTTGGATCTGCAGGGCAAACTCAGATGGGGCTGTACAATTTGCTAACTGTGCTAACCAGAATAAGTAATAACCAGAGGACAATCAGTAATGAACGATTCTATCAATACTCAATCCCCTTTTTGCTCCTTACCAGTGTCTGAAACAATTCTCAACTACCTCACCACCATACTTAATCATGTCTGTAGCCACTTCTTCACTATCATATGCCAGGCCTGAATGGAGGAATCTTAACAAGAATATTAATAAAGCTTTCAGGTTTTATATTCTGAACTGCTTTGTCATATCACAGCACTGGTTGTTTTTTTTTTTTTTTGTTCCAACAAAGGAGTCTAGCTCCATCTCTACCTGAAATCTGCTTTATTCTCACTCTTCTGTTTCAATGATTACTCCTAGACACATGTAATCAGTTCAGATTAACTGTTCAGATCTTAGCAATAGCTACCCAGTAGCAGCTACCACCATGATATTAACCATGGGTTCTCTTCTACACAATGACTCATCAATTAGTATGAAAAACTGTTATTCAAGCTTCCCGATCTGCCATATTAAAATATATAATCAAACTTATACATTTCACAGTTTTTCACCATTGTAAGTCTACTAAGTTACACATATTACATAACAATGCAGATAGAGTATGCTCTAACTGTGCAGTTTAGAAACTGAATCTTACTGCAAACTTCACTTTATTTGTGTTAATTACTCATGAAAAACATTTTCATTTGCTATGGTAAGAAATTATAATGCTACCTGTTGTTAATAGGTAGCTTGAATGTAATTTATCACACACACCAAAAAACACCCAGCAGATAGATATTCTAACTCAGAATTATGAAAATATATTGCATCAGACATTTCATTTACAGTATGTAAAGAAACTATATGTATTTAAATGCTAGACACAATAATAACTAGCACTTTTCTCTAGTTAAGTAATATTAACAATGAATGATGAAGTTGAATTTTCTCCAACTCTTACTTGGTTAAATTCCTCTACTTGCAAAATATTACATGACCTCACAAAGTTTCAGCAAATATTCAAAAGGTGTGAAAATGCAGCTTGCCAGGTTTTCATGTCATCATTCCTACAACTATTGTAGTTGAATAACATGAAGTATAATTTAAAAAGACCTGTTTTAAGACTCTTTTTGAAAACTGATAGCCTACCTTACCCACACTCTAAATAATTTACAATGTCCCATTATTGTGCAACTGAGCATTAAAATACAGTAATGAAAAGCAGAGTTATGTGGTTGTGCCATGTCCTTGGTTCTTCAAGCTTGCTTACTGCATTAATATGATCTTGAGGTACTACACTCGATGGGCTTAATACTTATTTTTCGAAAACAAGTTACACAGTTGACCTCAGTAAGGCCAGAACTTTATCCACTGCGTGGAGTCATAGAACATAGAATTATAGAATAGTTTGGGTTTGAAGGGACATGATAAAACATCATCCAGTTCCAACTCCCTGCCATGGGCAGGTATATGTCTCAGTATATCAGGCTACCCAAGGCCCCATCCAACCTGACCTTGAACACCTCCAGGGATGGGGCAGCCATAACTATTCTCAAAGGAATAGATATTTGCATGCAAAGCACAGCTCAGATTCCTGAGGTCACCAGAATAGTCATCCTTGTTAAAGTCTGGAAAAATGAAAAGGATCTTAATCAATTACCTACATCATGCAGTTCCACAGCTAACCTCTGAAAAACATGTTGCAAGTAAAAGTAAGAGGACACAATTAACATGAACCAGAAAAGGTCTTAGTGCTTATAGGAAGATACAACACAGTATGTAGAGTTTCTTGAGGGCTTTTTATGGCAGGAAAGGAAAGAATTCAACCAAGATTAGCAAAGTTTTCACTGCTTATTAATAACATTTCCTTAAATTTTATTTACCCAGAATTATATTATTTTTATGTCCCAATGCCAAGAAGTGTGGTTAGTAAAGTGCCAGATTCTTTTATTTGATTTTATTTGATTTCATTAGGGACCTTCAGCCTAGCTGTTTAAGTGCCCGACTACTGTTTGCAGTTAAACATTCATTAGGGAATCCCCAGTGGGTTCATTCATTTCACTGAGGTCCAATTACTGTGCCACAAAAGCAGTTTTTGCAGCAATTAGCTGATTTTTCCTGTTTATGTTCTGTCTTTTTAGGAAGAGGACTATTTTGTGGAGGTCAGATTTTTAATTAGGCGCAATTTAGGGCCAATAAGAAAACTGATAATTTACTAAATGGCTGTGGTGGACTTAACAGCTCGGAGCAGAGGTAAATAACACAACAGGGACACCAGGAACAAGCTTTCCTGGTGTGCATAGCTCAGAGCCCTATTGTATAAGGAATAGATTACATGTTAAATGGCTGTCAGGGCCCTCATTGTGTTGCCCTGTGTCACCAAACCACCTAACCTCAAGATTCCCCACATTATTAGCAATGAGTACAGGGAAGCTACTCTGGAAAAGGATCTGCAGTGAGCTGTTGGCTTCAAGTAGCTGCAAAAAGATCTGAGTGAAAGAAAATGAAAAATGAGGTTCTACCTCATGAATATTTTGCAGAACCTTTCTAAACCAGTGTATCCCATGAAGCCAACATTATCAAAGTGTGTATGAAAAGTCCTCACAGTCACTGTGAGTATGTTTTTACCACAACGGATTACCATGTTGTGTTGTACATGCCTGCATTTCTGCAAATGTCTATGTTGCCTGCCTTTAAACGAGGCATTCTATTTTCTAAGCAATATATGCAAGTTGGCTTACTCCTTGGGAAATTAAGAACTGTGATATTTGATGAACAATACATATTTATAGGAATTAGGATCTTAATCTTGTGATCTCTTCTGAAAAAGTCTAAGTAGATTTGCCACCACAAAATTTTCTCATCTAAAGACTAAATTTTTTAATTTCAGACATTGTATCACAAGTAAATTTCTGAAGAGACTCACAGTTGGCTGAAAGGTTGCTCCCTTAAAGGAAATGGTAAGGAAAGGCCAGAAGGCCGATGCATTTTTTCTACAACCTTTGACCCAGCACTCAGTTGCAAAGTCATAGCCAGGCATGTAAAAAGCAATACCAGCAGGAAGCATAAGTTACAAACATTGAAATTTCATTGACACTCACCATTTCCGGCAGCATTTATATAAATACAACAAAGAGCATGATGGCCTTGTGTCTGAGTGCATGTGAAAATGTAGTAACAGAATAATTTTGGAAAACCTGGTATATTGATTATAACATAGTCTACATGATGATTCTTGTCCTTCTCAAGAAAACTCTTTACCCTAGCATATAGTCCACCATCAGGGTTATAGTTCTTAAGTTTAAAAAAAGAAAAAAGTAAACTCTAGAGAAAACATAGGTTTCAGAAATCTTTAAAATGTGAAAATCCATTGTTAGGCAATTATTGGCTTTCTAATTATTTAGATAGCAAAAGAAAGCATCACCTCTTTGCTGATTCATCACATTTCCTCACAACATAGAAACAAGATCAAAAGATGCTGGTTAAAAAATGTAATCTAACAGACACATTTGGAGAACCTGAAAACAAAGTTCAGATTAGTGGTGAACAAATAAACATGTCTTTAAGACAGTCTGAAAGGAATCTATGCTATGGGTGTATAGCTGGTGGCTCTATGGTCTAAATTACCTAACATAGTGCAAGTTCTGTTCAGACTTGCATTCTGCATTTGGTGGGGGCTCCTAAACTAGTAATGGGAAAGATTCCTTAGATACAGATGGAAGACAGAAAGGTAGACAGAGAGAAGGTAAGCACTCAAAACTTTAATTTTACCTAGAAGTCCAAAGCACTGGAAATCTTAATGGCTAATGGACTTTCTGGTATTCGCAGCTAAGTTAGACAACTTGAGATGGTATCAATGAGACCACATATTTAAGGATCTTCTTGGGCCTCCAGACTTTCTTTCCTTCTGTGTATCAACTTCCAAGTGAGTCTGGCAGTCAATGGACACTCAAGAGGCCAAAGAAGGCTGCTTAACCAAAAGCTCAATTTCATCATCCAACTCTTCTCCCAGTGAAAAAACCCCAACATGCCCAAAAGCTTTATCCAGAGAAGGATGAAGTCCTGGAAGGCTGCTTTGAAATAATTAAACACCCAAGTGCTTTAACTGGTTTGTTTTTTTTTTTTTTTCAAGTATTTCTTCTGTGTTTCCATACTGCTTTTGAGGACTGCAACACAACAGCAGGTTCAAAATCTGCCCTGTCAAGTTCGCATGTTCATATTTTTCTGTCAGATTTTTAAACCCCTTTAGTCAATATGGTACACAGCCTTTATAAAAACTTTACAAGAAAAGTGTTTAGGTAAGTTTAAAATTATATTTAGCAGACTGTTAGACCAGAATGCTGGTACAATAGTAATGTGTCAGCAGCCTTGTAGGGAAATACAAGAGGACAAATACAGAATCTGTTTTTGCACAGTACAAGCCATTGAATGTTCACTTCAAGCAAAGGAGGTAAGAACAATCTTAATTAATGACAAATAATACAATCACATAAAATACCCTGTTATGCTGAGGTACATTGCAGGCCTGGTATTACTTGATTCTATGTGCGCATGAAGTGCAATAAAGATGCTTGGGCAAAATATTTTCATATGTAAGAATTTAACACTAGATATGTGTTGTTAGACACCTAAGAAAATCATTGAGCAGTAACAGTTCCCAGTTCCAGGACACCTGCAGAGCCAGAACATTCATCAGTTTTACTTAAAGTAATCTTGCCACTGTGTTTTGCAGAGAGAAAGAAAAACAAAAGCAAATAATTTCCTTTCTCATGTATTCCTACTGTCATTGCATGAATGGTAGCTATTATATTCTTATTACTGATTTGCACATTGAAAAAATAAAAAGATATTCAAATATCTATGTATGTTGAAGCAGCCAATTTATAAATATTCATTTGTCTGATTTAATTTTCTAAAATTGCCAACTGACCTTAGTCCTCATTCTGGACTAAAAATCAGTATTTTTTAAATTAATCTGTTTTCAGTAAAGGAAGAATTAGGAGGAAGGAGTGGAGGGAAATTGAAAAAATTAAGTTTAGCTGATCTGCTAAATTTTGAAACAAAGAAAAGAAGTACAGTCCAAGGTATAATAAACCTTTAGAAAGACGCAAGCCATAGCAGTATTTTGCACCTGAGCCATAAAGTTTTGTACTGAAAACTAACGTCAGCCAAGTTACATGCCATGGAACCACTCTGAGTTTAACAAAATTGCATGGAATATTATTCAGTCCAGAAATCTGACCTTAATTTTAATTTTAAAGTGGCAAAAACCTAGCTGTAAAGAAACACATCTGCTATTTAATACTGTGTTGTATTTTGCATTTATTTAATTATTGTCATTATTATAATCATCACCTGGATTCTGTTCCATCCTGGTCTTCTTTTACTGAAATTACTTCATGTGTTGTTTCTAAATCTAAATATGAGAATGATTTCACATTCAACAACACAACACAAATCAACATTCTTCGTCTAAAGAATCCCCTTTGAAAAGAAAGAGGGGCCATAAAATTACCAAACAGCATCAATACTAGCAAGCCTCAAGGGTCCATATGAAATACTAAATGTATTTGATAGAAGGAATCAAATATTCAAGTGGCTTCAGAATAAGAACTGCCTTTAGCATTCATTTTTCACTTTAAGGAAATGGGAAGAGGAGTTACTTACTCAGCAGACTGCTTGGTCCCATAGTAATTTTTTGTATACTGGAAGGACTGTGATTTTGCAAAACTCATACTCTGTTATTTCAATAAACAAAAGAGCAGCAATCATAAAGACCGAATATGTGAAATAGTACCTACTGTGACACGTGGAAGTAATCCACCACACCTTTCCTGTAAAACTTTTCTCTAAAAATTCCAAGGGTAAGAAAAGGATGAAAAGTCAAGCATATGTGTAATATGTCAAATTATGTAGGAACCATTTGTTCACTGATAATCTAGCAGACACACTCCCAAAGTCCTCCAGGTTTCCGTGTCATCTGCAGTGATATCTACTCTGTTGGTTTGTTTTTAAAGCTAATGAAGTCACTCCAGGCTGGAACACCATGTGTTAAACACTTTTATGCTCAGTGCACACCACCTTGAGCTTGATACTGATAAAACAAACACATGCAGTATCTCCAGAAAGGCACAATGAATTCATCACATAAGCACTTACATAGTATACAGAAGACTGCTTCTCCTGCCATCACTTGTAGTGATCTCTCTGTAAACACATTCTGAGGCTTGGACACATGAGGTTCCAGAACAGTGTAAAATGGGAAGAAAACCAACTAATATAATGATACTATGCACTCTTTGCATCCCATGACCTGGACCCAGAAAAAGCTCTCCTCTCTGACTTACCCAAACATATCTGAATTACTGGAGAGTATCAACCTTGACCTCAAACCTGTCACATGCCAATTATACAACCTAGTGATATGACAAAATGAGGATGACTAACAGTTCTTTGGAGGACCTTTTCCAACACTGTCATCTTGGTGAATCATTGGCTAATGTAACTTCTTGACATGATAGATCCTATGACCAAAGCTAGCAAGTCTTCCTTGCCCTGTTCCTCAAAGCAACATTACTGGTAATACCTGTGCCTCTGGTAGGCCCTTGTCTCTTTTACCCCATCTTTCCATTCCTGTCTGTCTCCTCCATCTGGTGGCCCAGTCTGAATCCTGACACTCTTTCTGGGGCAGTGGAGAACCTAAAAGTGCCAGCCCTCAAGAGAGTCCTTATAAATAGCTTGCCTCACAGTAACCCCTTTTCACCCAATTACAGCTTTTTTAGATGTAGCAAAATTGCAAGGAAGGAGGGAGTTTGTGACCAGAAAACTCAGTGGCAGTAGTTTTGCACCAAGGCTGCCATCCCCCATCCAGCAGAGTGAAAATCCTGCAGCAAACACAGTTCCTGCTTGAAGTAGATGCTAGGATTCAAAGCTCAGGTTTGCAGCCTACTCTCCATCAGCATGCAGTACACACTGGTTTGTTGCAGTGACAGGGGGTTTACACAACAACAGCTTCTGTTTCCTCAGGAAAGCCCTTAGTCAATGTCCTTCCCAGCTTGAGATGTCTGTTTTAGGGACATTCTTAAAACTTGTCCAGAGTGCCACAAAGAGTTCAGTGGCAGGCTGGTCTTTCATAGGATTTTCTTTACATAACTATAATTGAGAATTATTTACTCTGCCCTTAGATCTTGTCTTTCTCTTTTCCTTCCAGTCTACCTTGTAGAAGTAGAAACTTTGCCTCCTGCAAAATGTGTCATGTTATCATGTACTGTAAGCATATCTGAGAGTTTCATTTCTCAAGTCATTACACAAACTAATCCTGTAGACTTTGAACAGCCTTAGTGGCAAGTCATTACTTCCTTTGGCATGCATGACATCAAATAAGACCAGTGCTTACTAGACCCACATGAAAGAAACACACTGGCCACTGAATATTCATCAGGGGACATACAGTAGCCCGCAGTAGTGGGCAATGCCTCTCCGAATCTACAGCAGTTTTTACCAATTAAGATTGAACTCAAATATGTATGCTGGCAACTGTGCAAAGCTTGGATGAATGCGTTATTCTGCTGCCATGGTAAGAGTTCTTGGCAAAAGAAACAATTAAATAGTAATGAGACAGCTTTGGGAAATAGGCAATATGAATTGCTGTCAGTTTCTCACCCACTTCCTCCTTCTACTAAAGATTAGTGCTTCTCATTGCCTGCATGCAAACTGCGATCTGAAATTTAGTCATTTTGACAGGGAAAATAATGCTGAAAGAAACACGAGGAGACAAGAATCTCATTATTTCAATACTGCATATAGTATTGGAATACTTCTGTTCATGTTCCTCAGATTGTTTTATTTCATCTGAGTCACCTATGTGGCAAGCACTTCAAATGACCTTGACTACCAATAAATATCCATATAAAAAGTGACAATAGCTGGAGAGAGGAGAAATAAAACACAAGCAGGAGTGAAAAATAAATATTAATTCCACTACATGAAACTATGTATATCCAAAAAGCTTTCCAATGGGCAGATAGATATTAATCAGTAGCCTTGATACTGACCTGCATCAGTTGAAAATTAATTCATCAAATGGCTTACATACACATAGAATCACTGAATTAAAGATTGGTTGAGGTTGGAAGGGACCTATAGAGGTCATCTAGTCCAATCCATCTGCCCAAGAAGGACTGTCTAGAGCTGGTTCTCCAGGACAGTGCCCCTGTGGTTTTTGAGCATCTCCAAACACGGAGATTCTACAGCCTCTCCAGGCAATCTGCCTAGTGTTCAGTCACTCTCACAGCAAAAAAAGTGGACCATAGGATCAGTTGGAAAGCATTCAAGGAATCAAACAGGCTGAGGGCATGACTGTATATGAAATGTTTGTGCATGTGCATGTGCGTGTGCGTGTGCGTGTATGTAAGCACACGCATATTCGAGTGCATGTATGTGGACAATCCTGTGTTTGTGGAATTTCTAGCTGGAGCCCAGGGATGCAGTCTGGAAAAACAGTGAGTGCTTTGCAGGTACTTTCTTCTGAAATGTTTGGGGTTTTTTCTCACTGGTTTCAAATATGCTCAGCATATCAGTGAAACAAGAGGTAAACATAGAGCTGTCTCAGATTACATCTGTTCCCCAGGCCATCTCCAAAGCAAACATTGGTCTTCCAATGAAAAAAACAACTATTACCCATTATTAGACATACCCAGTCCCTGCCTGACCACCGAGTTGCACAGTTAATGAATCTGCTCTTTTCTAATAAAAATAAACCAGACAAAGGAAGTGGCCAGCTAAAGCTAAACTTGAAGAGAAGAAAAGGATTTTAATAAAAAATTCTTAAGGTTGACATTTCCTTTTATTTGAAACATGCTTTTCTCAGAAATGACATGATCGTATAGACACTCTGAATAAAGCCACACACTGTCACTGGGTTTTAAGATGTTTACCCATATGACTCAATTTGGAAAGCAGTAAAAAGAGAAGGGAAATTCCTCTGGCCCTGTTATTTCACAGTTTAGGCTTCAAATTAAAGTATTTCAAAATAGAGTTCAGAAGTATATCACTCAAAACAAACCAAACTTCTTCTTATAGCACTAACAGAAACAATACCTTAAGATAATATCTATATTCCCCATCCCCATTCCTATTCAAGTTATTTAGGAATCAAGTCAGTTTATATAAAGCAGTGATCAAGAAAAGTTTCAGGATAAATAAATTCTGAGTCACAGGTTTTTAAGATAAATTTTACACTATATATCTTATATTTCTTTTTAGAGAAAAAGTTAGCTCACACAGAAGATTCTCTCCAAATTGAAACATATGTTTTTAATGCTGTATCAACAATTCCACTGAATATAATTTCAGGTATTATAATTTAAAATTATGTAAGTAAGAAACACTTTAAATCTACACAAACTTACTTCAAAATGAAAGTGTGAATCAACATCTTTGCTTCTGAATTTCTTGATAGAATATTCTAAAACTGTTAGTGACACTGACCTTTTTATTCTTGTGAATTTTGGTTACACAAAATTATTTTTTACCATGAAAACTTCCAACAAGGAAAACAATTTCCTGAAAGACACTTCCCTATCTTGAAAGAGGTATTGAGAAACCTCAGCAGCAGTATGCTTTTGTTGTATTTTTCTGCAAAAAAAAAAAGCCTACATATTTTCAGTTTAAATATTAATTTTTAATTGCTTAAGGTAAACAGGATTGGACCAGTACAAAAGGAAAACAAAGACTCTAATTACTATTCTTTCTAAAGGATTTTGTGTTGCCCATCGATGACCTTAATGTCACATGAATGTCTTTACCAAATGCAATCAAAGCCATGAACTGAATTTCCAAAGTTCCACACTGCAGAAATTAGCATGTTTTGTGTTAAGTGGGAATCTGGCTTTGTATTGTGAAAACCTCCTAAGAACTTTGAAAAGAAACCAATACAGTATTTTTTTTCTCCCAGTTTTGGAGGGAACTTAGGATTTTAAAATTTCACACAATGTTTCATCTGAAGCAAAAACTTGGACCTAAGGTAGTCGATATTTGCTATGTTATCAGTTTTCAGTATGACAATCCTTTCTTCCTCAGCCAACCAAACTGCCTGTTTGGTGAGAAGACAATACCAAACCCAATATTAGAATGCTGGTAATCAATAATGATTTTTGCTGCTTAAAGAGAACTGCTCTCACAGCTCCAAAACAGTTCCATGTCAGTTGATTACAGTACTGGTAATACAGAAAAAGGATGTGATTTGGAGGTGTCTGACCTTTACAAATGTCTCTTCTTCTGTTAGCGATTGGTCCAGTCAGCCTTGAAAAATTAAATCAAGCTGGAGTTATCATCATGGCCTCGAGTGTCCATTAATTTCTCAATGTGTGAATGAGCAGTCTCCTTACGACTTCTCAATTGGGGCAACATGAAATCCTGAGGTCCTTTATTCTGTGTCATTACATCTGAGCAAGGTGTGACTAGACTAAAAGTCTTTTCCAGAGGAATTTAAGTTATTCAGGTTTTATTCTCCATTTCTGTCTTCTGATGTGCATATCCAGAGATGTACAGATTATTTCTTAATTTATTTCCTAAAAACATCTGGAAATTTATGGATATTCTAGTCCTTGCTTCATTTCTGCCTCAGCTCTGTCTGCCAGAGGTATAAATTAATCCAATATTGAGAAACTGTGGGAGAAGAGAAGTGAATGTATGTAATTCCACTCAAACACCATAAGGAAAAGAAGACACAAAAGCACTGTATACACAGAGAAGAGGCCATACACCCAGGTTGAAATACAGAACTAGGCTTTTTTCCAGCAGGTGTGTGATTCCAAGCAAATATGACAATGAAACACAATTTAGAGATCTTTACTTAGGCCAAGCCCCAGCTTGGTGGGCCACACCATCCTGTTGCAGGAAAGGATGCTGTTTTCCCTGGTCACAGAGCAATGGAGATGCCAAGGGACAGATACACTCAGGCAACATCATGAAAGTTGCCCACATACCCTTTGTAAAATGCATGACAAGCTGGTGATCTTCAGCATCAGAAAGTGGCTTCCATATTGAGGTGCTGAGGGGCTTAGTGATTGATAAGAATGGTTGGAATTGATGATCCTGTGGGTCTTTTCCAACCCAGTGATTCTGTGATCTCAGAACAGGCTATGTTTTTTGGGAGCTGCTGGGCCTTTATATTGGATCTGCGTTCATAAATTGAAAGAAAGATGTCCAGAGGTCTCTGTCCTTGCTTCTATCCTACATTTCCTGCCCTTTAAAAACACTGATGTGTTACACTGCGCCTTGTCCTGCAGATCTTTGCTTATTTTCTAGGGACTACGCACAAAGACAAGTCATAATCAAAACCAAGCCATATCAAAGACAAGCCATAAATGACAAAGTAAAATAATGTTGTTGTTTTCCTGTTCCCATTTCATGAAAAAGTTTTTTCTTCCTACATGTAAATCCCGCCACTAAGAGTACGAAAGTAGAATGGAAAGCAAAACCTGCTAGTTATTACAACAAAGAGGCAGAATTATTTTGTTCTGAGACAGATATTACTTGGCATAAAATAATTTAGTGCACACATCTCTTTATGTGTACATAAGCTTACTACACATCTAGTTGCTGGATCATCAGGTTCTCTGCCCCACAAAAGAATATGATCACGATACCAATAGTTTCTCAGACAGAAGAAGGGAGGCCAATGTCTGGGAAATACATTTTATTTCTTCATGACCCTTCAAAATATTATCTATGCTACCATATTTGTTTAAAGTTAACATACGTTCTTCCTCTTCTCCTCCTCTCTGTAGAATTTCCATTTCCATTTCATGTTCTCATAAGCGCTAATGCTAAATATATGAGCCAGACATATACTGCCCTGGCTACTTTGATTTCAGTGGAACCACCACAAGGAAATTGAGCCCAAGACTGTATTTATTTAGAGTCATCAACAGCAAAGTATTGTTGTTTCATATAATTTTATACTAACTCCATCTTTGTTGTGTTATCTACTGCAATAAATTAATATATACAACATACAAATGATTGGCAAAAATTAACTGCACATTACTGCTTTAACTGAACAATTTACATGGCATTACAGAGGGGGAAAAGATTAGTTTTTAAAGTTATAAACAAGCATTATTTTGCAATCTTTGGCCTGTAACTGAAAGATAATAGTTTTAATTTGCATTCAAATAAAGTAAATCTCTCAGTGTAAAAGTCTTTTTATAGTTCCCATAAACCAGAAACAGATTAAAGTGTAGACAGTGTAAGGAGGACAGGAGGATAAATCAACCAGACAAACAAGATGATCAAATAAAAAGCAAAAATAATCCTTTCTAAATGTTCACTTATTTAACATCATAAATCCTACATACTACACAAAAGTGTCTATGATTGATCCAGGTTTCTGCTGTTAAAGTATTGGCTTTAGGTCAGAAGGCAAAGACCCTTATTTAGGATACCAAGTTTGTGAGCACTGGAAACACTCTGACTCTTTCTTGTTTATTCAAAATACTTTTACTGGGAGATACTACTAATCTATGAAGGGGTGAGTACCATCACTTCCTTAGGCCAAGTTTTATACAAATATACCACAGTTGTACTCTTATTGTGGCACGTGCAACACAAACCAGATGATTTTTGGTTTTGAAAGTGCAATGTGCCCATGGTTTCCTCTTAAGTCAGTCAGGATTATCAGATTCCTGAAGCTCTGAATAGATCTGCTAGCAGTTTCCCAAGGAGGAACATTGAAACAATGCATGCATTGCTCTCAAAATTATTTTTGCTTTTTATTTTGTTATAGTTTAATATACTATATGTGAACAGCTCTGAGAGCAGAGATTAAGAACAGGACATCCATTTACAGTTAAGTAAACACAGCTTACATGGTAAGTAACCACAGTCTCATAATGTGGGATCTATGGGCCACACCCTTGTGTTTTGCCTAGTTTCTGTTCACTGCCCAGTGCCACTATTCCACCTGAAAAGTCAAGCTTTTTACCCTCACAATATGGGATTTAAGGCATTCACATGGTAGATGGGTTTATTCACCTCTTTTGGGAGGAATGAATTACAGAGTCTTTGCATCTGGATGAGTACCTTAAGCACAAGGCTAATTTACAAAACATTAATTTTATCTGCTGGCTATGCTATATGAGTCATCCTAGCTCAGATCCTCAGACCTTTGAAAGAAATTCCTCTTGGCCCCTGCACTCAGGAAATTCTTCTTGGCCCCTGCCAGTTGGTGGGTCCTGTAGAGTTGATAATGACATCTCAGTTCTGTGAAGTAATGGGAGTTTAAACCTTTGAGAATTTTGCCCTGATTTACTGTAGTTCTCCCTCCTTTTGCTATTCTTTTGACCTTTGGAGGAAAAATTCTTTTCCTAGGAACTATATAGAGACTGGAGATAGTTATCCCCTGACTGTGGACTGCACTTGGAACAGCTGCTGCCCAGTTGTTTAACACTGGACCTAGCACTAATTGGGCTTAGCATTGGGTTAGGTGCAAATAATCAATGTTTTCCAGGTTTCAAAATATGGGAAATGGAAATCTTAAAGTGACAATTAATCTGTGAATGCTATTTAGCACTCAATCATGTTATGGTGCCACAACCCTTGAAACTAGGGACCAGCTGTATGACTCCCCATTCTATATATCAGCATAAATGTATATACCTAATTAGGAAATAATTTACAATAATGCAGTTATTGATTAAGTGTCATGTCTGTACGTTCAAAAGTATATGCTTTCTTGTCAGGACTGAAATTTCTCTCCACTGTGAGAATGTGAAATTGATCTGACAGAGCTAGGAACATTGCAGGAACAGCACTTGCATGGCTGAGATCTTCTACCATCATAAATACATTCCAATACAACCATTTTTGAGGGAAATCATGTAAGGATATGGCTTAGTACACTTTGTCTGGCTTCCTTTCTCAGCTAAGCAGTTTTGGCTTTTTTTCATATGTGCACATAGTGAAAGAGAAGCCTAATCAAAAACTTTAGAGAGATACAAAACACTTTTTCCCCCAAGGGCATCTGCTCCCATCTTTCATTCTAATCAAGGATTGGATGTGGCCTTAAACAGTGGTGTCATCACCTGTGACAACAAAGACTGAAGAAAGGTTATGCCTTCTATACTGTGTACTTCAGCACAAGGAACAAAAGACAAGTGGCTGGGGTTTTGTAACAGAAGATCATGTTTTAAACTGCATTAGAAAACTTTCTGAAGCACAAATTCTAAAGCTTCATGTGTATTTCTTAAAAACTGATTCCATTAGAAATTGTGCATCTTTTAATTAAAAAGGAAGTGTTTGGTCATTTTGTGGTATTTTGATCAATTGCAGGCCAATAAGAGACAAGATTTCCATGAAGTCACAGAAGTTACTAATAGTGTTCTTTTCTGTCACTACAAGACTATTCACTTTATTTTAAAAGTATTTAAGAAAAGTTCTAGAAATATTTAACACTGTAACATTTGGTCTTATGCTGTTATGAAAATACCATAGTTTTGTTCTAGGGATATGTCTCTATGTATACGCATATACGTATTTTAAATATATATATAGTTGCTTTTAAAATCTATTGTTTAATAAATAAGAATTGACAAGTTCTTCCCATTTCTGGAAGAATCTGTATTTGAATACTGTATACTCAGCTAATGAGATAAATATTTTGTCTCCATGGCTTTACAAGTAACAGCTTCACTGGCTTTAAACAGAAAATGGCAATTTTGAAAATGGAAAGGAAGTGACAAGCAAAGTATCTGAACTTCCATAGTTCCTAGTTTTCCTTTGTATAAATAATAAGGGCAGTGTTAGTATTCACACTCATAATGTTTACGTCTTTGATGATCAAGACTATAAAGTACATCTTGGGTCCCTCTAAGAAACTGTCCCTACATTTTTTCAGAAAATGCATCCTTTCTTTGAACAACTACAACATAAGAAATTAGGTGAAAAATAAGGGTAAGATTTGTACTTTGAAGCAAAGGATAGATGGTGGGGACAGGAGCACAAAAAGAGAAGATGACTTGAAAAATGGAGCAAGTGAGTATCTTTGGGTGACCCAGTAGATCATTCCTCTACTTAACATGGTATAAAAATGCTCTAAATATCCGATCCAGTCACATTCATGTGCATATACACACAAATGAAGGGAAAAAAAATGGAAAAAAAAAACCTGTTCAGACTCTTATTTTTCTATTTTCTAAGTTTCTAGAAATAACTTTCTAAAGTTATTCTGACATTTTGAACAAAATGAAAACTGGAACCCTCTTTTTGTAGTTAAGGCATTTCTCTACAGCGCAGGGTGCAACAGTAGGCATCAGGAGACAGCTCGCTGCAACTGCAAGCATAAATGTACCTTGTTTGCAGAAAAAAATGCTTTTCTTTATCTAACTGGAAAATCTAATCCTGTAAATGTAACTTTATGCCTGTTATACTTTATTAAAAATGTAAGATTTAAATACAATCAAAAAACCCATTTTACTTTTAAAAATGTTTAAGCAATGCAAAATTGACTGTTACTTACATTTCTCGATACAAGGCAATAAAGTTTTAAGGCTCCATCTGTCATTGCACGTGAGTGACCTTAGCAGTATGTGTGCATAATGGCAGTGGGCTAAATTCAACGCTAACACAAGTGGGTGCAACTGCAGTGAAAATGTTTATCTGATGCCAGTGGCAAATTCAGCCTTCAGTGTTCAAACGGAATGATTTTATAAAACACAGTATAATCTGCTGATATGAGTCCCTTGAAAATTATTTAATGACTGGAAATCTTTGCGGGAACAGAACAGATGAAGTTCCTCAGTGGTATTTTACAATAGCCACTCCACTAATGAACATCTGGAGTTCTTGCTGCTCTCTTATACCATCTAATCCTTACTACATTAGACCTTTATGTGTTCATGATATACTGGCAACAAAGGCTGCCTTAAATAGAAAGAGAGCATGAAGACAATTTTTCCATTAACAATACATTTCCCTTTGGAGTCTGAGTTACATTATTGGTTTGTTCCAAGAACAGAACCTAAATTGCCTCCTATTTGTGAAACATTATTATTATAGCTTCTACCTGGAGATGTTTCTTGAAACAAATTCCTCAAGACTATTCCTGTACACAAATCAAACTAAGCTATTGTGTACAAGTAGAGGACCACCGTAGGCTACATTGAAAAAATTCATTTGCATAAATTACTTGGTTGGAGGTGTGTGCTTCCCACTGATTTGTCAATAAGCTGCTCCTAAAAGCAGTGCTGTTTCAGTTCAGTCCTGCTGCAGGGGCTGAGGTCTGAGAGAGCAACCACCTGGCTCTCTGCACTACTCCCTGCTGGGAGAGGGTAGTGACCACAAACCTCACTCTAAGCCGGTTGCAGTGGCTTAGCCACACAGATTTCTGGCTATTACAGTCTTGCAGCAGTTGGACAGAGATGACTGCTTGTTCTGCTAGAGCTCCAACTTCAAATATTTCTATTACATTTATTTATTAATGTCATTGCGCAAATACAGCCTGATTGCTAGGCCATTCCACCATAATTACCACAGCAACATCTATAAAAATTGTTCCAAAGGTGTGCTTCACTTCCCTACTACCAGCCCACAAAGTCCATCAGAGAGAAGGCAGTAGCAGCTGCCATTCCTTCACACACTCTCAGAGTCCTTTTCCTCCGTTTCTTCATCAGCAACTCACCCACAGCAATCTGTCAGCACTCACCTCCCTGTTTATACTCTTCCTCTACAAAAAGTCTGCTATAAATAAGAATCCATTCAAATACTCATTAAAAAGGGAATAAAAGGCTCATAAGCCTGGTGACATCATGCTGAAGATTTTGTTTGTAAAGATGTTACTGAAAACTTTTATGTGCTACATTCAGCCAAGCCTGACAAAACTCTCTGCTTATAATTTTTTCTGGTTTTTAATCAGTATTGCTTCCAAACCTATACTCTTAAATGACTTCCAATCTCATTTAATTGCTTAATATTTTTGCTTTTCCCTTCAGCAGTCTCTTCATGAGTTTCTCCATAGATTTTAAAACCTGTCCTTTTGAAGCTCATCAACACCACGATACTTGTTTGTTGCAGTCAGATCCTTCATACCTACCTGACATTTCAGATTTAGCTCTCAGAGTGCTGTAAGTGCCACTGACTGTCACAGACAGGTGCTTCTTAACCCCCACCAAGAGCCCCCAGGCTTTGATTTTTCATTATACATTTCTCCACAGTTTTCAATAATCAGACTTTTTGAGTTTCAGTAAGGGTCTAAGAAAAGTATCTTTCCTAACTTTCCAAAATTATTTTTCTTTCATTTTCCCCCCTTCATTTTTTTGTCATTATTTGGCAGTCTAGAGTTGTTGTGAGTCCTCTACTCTGAAGCAGAGAGGCAGAAAAACTTGCTCTGTATGGGGTAATGCTGTGCCAGGTTTCAACTCAGAGCCTTAGCTCTGATGGTAAGGAAGAGAGCACATTAGTAGTGTATCTTTCTGCTACTCCTTTTCTTTTTGGCAAGAACTTCTACTCTGAGCCAGCAGGTGTTTAATGCTACTAAATTTATGGGTAGTGAAAGCTGTTGAATTTTAAAACATCTGGGTACTATAAATTATCAGAACTTTTCCTCCACTCTAAGGTTGAAAAATGGTTTTGAAATCTGCAGAAAAGCATTAACAGCATTGACAAAAAATGTGTTTATTTTTGAACACTTGACCACATGATTCTGGGATCCCACAAGTATCCTCGTGCTCAGTGCTGATAGAGTGTGAGCTAGGAAACACCAGTAAGGCAGGTGGCAACCAAACCTCACCAACATTCAGTTTTTTCTGGGTTCCAGATGGATCACTTAGTATGCCAGAAAGTATCAAAATCCACCATTGTTTCTCACAAAGTGTACAGTCTCCTGGATCTCTTCTACAAGATCTGATCCACACTTTTCTTCCTCACGTGAGTCTGGCTGCCCTTAGCCATAGTATCTCATGAAAAATGTAATGGGATGAGAGAGAAGGGAAGGGAGAAGAAAATCTTGAGTTGGAAAAGTTCATTGTCTCCCACGCTGTGAAAGGTGTGACACAAAGCATGTATAATGATCAGAAGTGTTTCATATACTTCACAGCCAAAAGATTTCACTTGAGTAGAAAGTGTGAGCTTCCAAGACACCGAGGACCTGTGACCCAACAAGAATAACGGGTGGATGAGGTATTGAGGGACTTGGTTTAGTGTTAGATAGGAATGGTTGGACTAGAAGATCTGATGGGTCCCTTCCAACCTGGTTGTTCTGTGATTCTGTGATTCTGTGAAGGCTTATGGAGCACCACCTTAAGCACTTGGGTTTAGAAAGTCTCTGAACTGCTCTGTTGCAAGTTTAGTGTGAAGAGAAAGCATGAATTCATCATAAACTTGTAGGTTACCTGGTACAAGACATAGGACTATCCCTATTTCCCCAGCACCCAAAGGCTGGCATCAGTGAGGGTTGGTAGTCTTCAGGCTGCAAACATACAAGTGTGAGCTGACAGTTTCTGTTGGAGCAGAAGCAAGTATCATTGGCTGAGCTGCTTGAATTAAGCACATGGTTCACACAGAGTAGAAGAAAATAAATTGCTTCTATGTGAACGAGATAGGCCAAGAAGCAGTGCAAAAGGTGAAACATGAGATCTGTGTCCAAGCTAGAAACATAACTCACGTGGTCTGGTTCTTGATGGTGTGCATTCATCTTGAGGGTACTCTTCTGCCACCCATTTCCTTTGTGACCCTTATTTTCACTATCATTTTTTTAATCCTCTTCATCAAGATTTGCTAGAGCTCAGAAATTATCAGCTCTATGAGGAATTTCAAGCCATCTATTTGATACACAGAAGGAATACTGCAGTGAATTGTTAACAGCTATGATCATCAATGCATGAGGAATAGGAGCCAAGGAAATAAAGTGCTTCTCAAAAGTGCTTTTTGCTTTTAACAGCAGTTATTTTAAGCTTTGCCACACTAATGTGGTTTATATAAACCAAAAAGACATATTTCCAATACAGGTGTTCAGTGTTGTCTGGTCTATTTTAGCAGTAACACAGGAGATAAGGAAGAGGGAAGGTATAATTATCCTATAGCACAATGTCATATGCATTAGGCAAACGTTTCCATTAAAATTACATTCTACGTGCACAACTAAATATTTTGTCTGGTACACCTAAGGTTGGACCAGTGACCTATTTTCAAATACTTCTGATTCAGGGGAAGAACAGATGCAAATAAAACCGTGATTACTGCCTCTATATCTATGGTAAATTCTATTTGTTTAGGAAAATGTCAGTGTTTGGGGTAATATTACCAGCTCTGGGAAAGGAGTGGGCTGAAAAACAGGTTAGGCATATTACCTCCTGAAGTCTCACATAAAAGCTATTATTTCTTTTATCCATGAAAGAGCAAAAAATCCAAGAGATAAGCCTGGGATATTCCAGGTCATCTTGATTTGAATGCCAGTTAATGGACCTGAGCATTTCCCCACATGACCATGCTTTCCTCAATGAAACAACCCATTCTGCTTACCCTACTGCAGCTGTGAAACATCTGCATGGGAAGGTCCTTTGCCCCCAGGACTCCCCAGAGCACAGTGTGGTTACTCAAGTCGTTTACAGAGAGTATGATTTGGCTCTCTACGCTTCCTATTGTGAAATTTTAACTTACTCTCATTATTGTTTGTTTTTACATGACTGCCAAGTTATTGGAAGTTCTCTTCCTCTTGCCCTTGCCTTCTGTGGATATTGAATACACACACAAATGCACATCTATATATACACATTACTAGATTTGTTATTTCAAAACATTAAAAGCTTTATAACAAAAAAATCTCCACTTTTTTCAAGTATGGGGGATATTCTAAAGCTTTAGCGTCACACACCGTCAAAATTCCCAATTACATAAATTTTTACTCTTCAGTTTAAAATTGCTTTAAACTGAAAGCAAAACAAACACAGGCAGTTACTGTTGGCACACATTCTCACTGTTTTTCAGCAGTTCTTTTTAACCAGCCATTTCCTTAAGCTATATATCAAAACCACAGCTTATTTTTTGTCCTGTACAAGAGAAAAGATTCTATGTCATTTTCATAACTACACAAGAAGATCTATCATCATTTTTTCTTACCAACTACTTCCCTTCATTCATCCTGAAATCTAACTCTGTTTTAAATGCAGTGTAATATACAATAAAACCCTGTGGAATTGGTTTACCTCATCTAAAAATCAGGGGTTTTTTTTAATTAACTAGTGATTTTCCACTGCTTTCAGTGTCTGAATAATATCTTAATGGCTTAAGGCAATACTTAAAGGCTGCATCCTTCTTACAGGATACCAAACAGTCCCAAATTATTCATAGAACAAACTAGAAAAATATTAAGCCACACACCATAAATTCACTCTTTTGCAATTCTTTCCCCTTCAAATTTCACAAATTATTTTGCAATACAAAAATTTGGTGAACATTTACCATACAAAACAGTGCTTAGAGACGAATGTGTTGGTAGCAGCACATTATTTAAGGTTGTAGTCTGTGTCAGTGTCTTATTCTTCAAGTGTCTAGACTCTAGCTTTGTAGGGTATTGTGTTTTAACCCTGGCCAGCAACTGAGCACCATACAGCCACTTGCTCCCCTTCCTCTGCAGTGGGATGGGAAAGGGAATCAGAAGGATTAAAGTGAGAAAACTCATAGGCGGAGATAAAGGCAGTTTATTAGGTAAAGTAAAAATCTCCACAAGCAAAACCAAAGCAAAACAAGGAATTCGTTCACTACTTCCCATCAGCAGGTCATCTCCAGGAAAGCAGGACTCCATCACATGTCATGATTACTCAGGAAGACAAATGCCATAACTCCAGAAGTATCCCCCTTCTTTCTTCTTTCTCCAGATTGATATGTTCTGCATGATAAACTTTATATACTGACCATGATATCATATGGTGTGGAATATCCCCTTGATCAGTTGGGTCCAGTTGTCCCAGTAGTGTCCACTCCCAAATTTACATGCACTCCCCAGCCCAATTGCTGGTAGAGTGGTGTGAGAAGTAGAAAAAGCCTTTACTCTGCGTGACAACTAAAACAGCCCTCTCTTGTCAAGACTGTTTTCAACACAAATCCAAAGCACAGCCCTGTTCTCCCTACTATGAAGAAAATTAACTGTATCCCTGCCAAAACCAGCGCATTGGGTTACCAGTTTTTGGAGTTCAGGACACTTCTAAAAGGTTAGCGAAATACCCACCAAAGATACCAGCCTTCCAAAGACAGCGGCAGAGAACCAGCATCCCAGAGGTGTTGTTGAAAAGACTAATTTGTTCCCAAGGACTGATTTGGTACTGTAATATTTAGCATTTGGGCTCAAGGATTACTCTTAAATCAGCTCTTTAATCAGAGGACAGTTCAGCTGGGAAACTGAGGCACATATGCGCAGGACACTAGAATAGATGCAATTCAACCCTGTCACAGAGACAATTAAAGAGTAGGGAATTTAGAAATTTAATAAACCATATTGGAATTTAGCCAAGATGCTGAAGCAGATGCACAAAGCTGTTGCAAGGATGCTTTGTGTATTCTTTATCATTTTAATATCTTATGTTATACCATATGCTCCCACATTTCAATCATTGCAATATAGGCCACAAAAGAGGTAAAAGAAAATGTTGACAAAACATTTATAGAGATTAAATTCCCTAAGGATCTTTTGGGTCTGGGGTTTTACAGCATTCCATTTTCAAAATGCTGCTAGACTTAAATAATCCTGGGGAAATATTCCTTTCTCCAGGGGACAGTTGGAAACACAAGCCTAGGCTGTGCCCAGTGATGGAGGCCAAAGAAGAATAGGGAAAAAACCCAACAAAATCTCATGAGAAGGCCTGTGTCAAGAAAGAGAAACATTCAGAACAGAGACACCAGGCCAGGAAAGAGCATGACCAGAAGAAGCAGCCATGAGACCAACCACACAGCTGTTTCCTATCCTACCCTCTCTTGTAGTGCTTTGTCCTTTAAGTGAGTCTGTCTCTGTCTGCTTTAGCACGCTTCCTGTTCTTTGTAGATTTAAACAAGTCTTTGTTATTTGTTTATATGCTTTTTGGCTGTTTTCTTTGTCAAATACCTTTTAGTATCCCCACATTTCTGTCTCATATTTACCTGCCATTAATTGTAAACCTCTTCATAAGCTGAGTTCTTCACTTCCTATATAGAAACATGTTCAGCTTTTCCAGAATTTTGCCTTTACCTAAACCTATTAATTTGCAATCCTGCTCTTTGAGTTTCTTTTTTTTTTCCTAGGGGTAGTCATTTATTACTCATTTTATGGGATGTTTAAGTAGCCCCCATGCTGAGCTGCAACACTTTAATTTCCTCACTTTTCACCTTAACATCCTTTTTACTAGCTTCCTCATTTTTAAGCCTTCAATCTAGTGCTCAATTTAGCGTCCATATACTGGTTCTAAGAACAATTCATCCTCTGAGGACACTACTCAGAATTATATTATTACTTAAGTACATCTATATTAATGTCACTTTTGTGGGACTGCATCACATAGTGGAGGTACATAAACTTGCTATAAGCTGGTCAGCTCAGATCAAACTAACACTGACTGGGCTATGTCAGCAAGTGCTGAATGCAAAATTTGCTCTGATTTCAAAGGGGATCCTGGGAGCATTACTCCAAACCCAGTGTGCCCAGTTATGCAATTTTACACAAAATGGCCTTGGAGGCTCCCAATGCAGAAAACTAAGCCACCAGCAGTTTTTGGAAGTTTGATGGTGGTGATGAATTTAAGGAATTTGGCTTGGGTTTTGTGGTTTGGTTTGGTTTTTTTTCCAGGTTCATGGCTGCATGTGTGTTCAGTTCAGTTCTCGTTTGCATGCGTATAAGCCTTCAATAACTTATTAGAATGCAAAATCTGATCCCATTTTTTTAAGCTACAAGGTAAGATGAAAGGAAAGGAGAGGATGACAAAGGCTTTGCCATCACCTCCCTTAAGGAGAATATAGTCACATCAAGAAACAGCATAAAAAATATCAACATGCCAAAATTAAGGTGCAATGGGAGTTCTGACCAAATGTTTATCACACATCGTGTATGAAAAAAAAAAAAGTCTCTTGACAGAAAGTCCTGATAAACTTTGTTGTCTTCCACATAAAATACTGATTTCCTTAAAACTTGGATTTCTTATGGCTAATTTCAAATACTTTTTAATTATTTGTACCTCTGTGGTCTCTTTAAGGGCATGGCCTGCCTTTGTGGGGTTTTATACAGTACTGCTTATAAGATGACCTTAATCTTTGTTCAAATGCCTGGGCCTTATCCTAACTTCAGGTTTAAAGGAAACCCCTGTTCCTATTTTATGCCTGTATCTCTTACTTTTGCTTTCAGATGTGGAAGATAGGTCACCTGAGCATTGAAAACTAAACAAATAACATGAGGTATCACAGTGCTCCTCATGACACTGTTAGTTCCTCAGACCATAGTATCAGCCAGAAAAGCAAGTTACTTTATTTTTTTAAGGCAAGACCAGCTGAAAGTTCAGATATACATTTATCAAAACAATGGAAAACAAAAATTGGCTTCTTTTCCTTTTCCTTTGTATGAAGTCATTACCAAACATATTGACTTGGAACCCCAGAGATTTGGAAGCAGCCAGATTTAGGACTGGAATAAAAATACTAGTACTTTTCAGCAATAAAAGAGTGAACTTGAAGCTGGGGAGAGGGAGGGGTGGGCAGTTTGGGGGTAGGGTGGAAGAGAGATTGAGAGAGAGCCAAAAGCAGTCAGAAAACTGAGATTGATGACCTTGCAATTGGAAAGAGTAAAGCTATGAATTAATGAATTTGGAAAATGTTTTAGACTCACTGAGAAGTTGGCTCTTCTTCTAGGTATTAATAGGGAAGGATTGAAGATGCAAGGAATGTAAATTTATATTTTCTTCAATAGGATGAGGGTGAAGTATGAGTGAGAGAAGAAAAAATGGCAAAACTATAGTTTTGACCCAGTCTTTTCTTAACTCAAACACTGAAGACCTCTGAGCTATCTTATAAAGCTCACTGTATGGATAACGTATATTTTTTGCTCCTTTTGGCATCTTAGTTGCCATTAACTGCAGATTTGTGGATTGGCCACTGCTGCCAAAAGCTATAGTGAAGGATGGTGCTGTTTCTAGTGCTGTACTTCTGAGAGCAACCAGCAGCCAGGGATGAGATAACAAAACACAAGAGGACTGAGATGTTACCAGCCACTGATAGAGAAGGCATATGGGATGAGGCAATGCAGAGAAGTGGGAAGGGCAGTTTCCCCATCACCCTTACCATCCACCTCTTTGTCTCTGCCTGTCTGTCCCTGACTTCTCTGTGGCTGTTGGGCAGCTGTTGCCTTTGCAACTACATATTGATGAGTTTTTCAACTTCTGTAAGTGGGAAAATATCATATTCCAGTAATGTAGACTTCTACAGCAATATTCTTCCCTGTTCAAAATATTCAACAGGAATATAGAAATGATAAGCCATTCCCTATCCAATAATCTTCTCAAAAGGACACCCTGAACCCAGTTGCCTATGCTGCTTCTGCTAACACACAGCAAAAGACAGCTATACAGTTATGTAGCAAACCCTATCCAAAATGTTCTATAATCCATTTTCTTAGCTCATAGGAGATTCAAAATTCAATCGACAGGAAGCCTAGGCAGAAGAAAGCTATGTTTAAACATCATGTCCTGCGTGCTTGTAGAGTATAATACTTTTAAAAAGCTCATTTGACATACAGAAAAACATTTCACTATCTATAAACACAGTAACTGTGTGTATAAGAGAGAAGGTAAATTAAACTACCTGAATGAAAAAAGCTGTACAATGGGAGGAAAAATCAGCTGAATTGAAATGAGCAGAAGCTGAAGCTCTTCTTGTATTTCAAATAGAGAATAAAGAGGGGGGAAAATTCCCTCTGAAATATTAATGATCTGAAAACATGCTTTAAGTACATATAAAAATCCCAATTTTTCACTTTTATCAGGTCGTGACTTAATCCCTGGATAGGCACATTCTGACCCAATAGTTCTCTTTGTTGGATCAGGGTTTAAATGACCTATTTGGATCTTAGAACAGCTGCTCCAGAGAGACACAGTCTCTCTACAGCATCTGTCTTTCTTAATGGAAAGAAACTTCCTATTTGTTTACCTGCACAAGGCTGTAAGTGTTATTAGAAGTGTGCTCAGGCCAATTTCACTGCCATGTTCTCAGATATAAAATATTCTTTGATTTTCTACATTGGTTTCAATGAGGAATTTTCAACCTACTTTCATTTTCCTCTATTCCTTGCACCAAACATTAGCAGTAGGAATCCTGAAACATCCCCTGTGTTACTAGGCTTGTGGAAAAAGGAGATACCTGGCTTACTAAATTATTTCCAAAAACTACCACAGTTTTCTAAGCATCTCCAGTATAAAGGGGAAAAATGTGAAACCTAATCATTAAAAGAAAACCTGTTTGGATTGTTTGAAGTTTGAAGGTCTTGTGTTTTGTAGTTAGAAATTACACTTCTTTACATGTTTCTTAATCTGATGCAGGGTTTTTTTTTTTTTTTTCCCTCTTGCTTTTAATGTGACATGTCAGTCAAATTTAACATTAGGGAAAACAGCAAATATAAACCTTGTAATTTATATGCATTCATGTTGTACACCATAATAGCTCTCATCTTGGCAAAAGTTAGCAGATTGTTCACTACTCTCAGGAGGAAATAGCATTCATTTTAGGTTTTAATGGAGCTTTAGGGTTATAGTAACTCAAATTAAACTAAATCATCATGAATTATTTCTGAATCCCATGTTATGTGTTCTCTTTTTCCCTTTGTTGGTTTGTGATTTTCTGAGTTTCGTATACTGGAAATTTGTGTGCTAAATAACATACCCTCACAGGTCAGAGGGAATCACCACCACCTTGGACTGTGCCTACAGTGAAAGGAACCCTCAAAAGCACCAACGGTACATGCAGGCTCATGTCTGTTATGGTCCAGTATGATGATGTTATGGGCTTGAGAAATTATTTCATCACAGCAACAACATCTGTAAGTACAAATTCTCACCCAGAGGTACTACCACCAGAAAAAAACTGTATTATAAATATGTCACATAAATAGAGGAGAAACTAGATGTAAACATTGGGAGTGTTGATTAGTCACTGCTATTTGCCAAACATAATGTAAAATTCCAAAATTATTTCAAAATAGCTTTTCTACAATTTAAAGAACAAAACATTCAAATCTGTGAATACAAAATTGAGGGTTTTGATTCTCTGTTTATCTAAACACTCCTCTTTCAGCCTGTAATGGGAAAGAACAGACAGTCCAGCCCACTGGTTTGACAGTGCAAAGTGCATACACCAATACAAGAAGTTAGATTTAAAACAAATTTCTGTGACATTAACCAGTCACCAAAACGTAAACCTTATTTTAATATTTTTCTCATGATGTTGGCATCTGTTCTAAGATATCTTCCTGAAGGACTGTGTGTATTTGCCATTATGATCCTACATCTAAGATTTATAGAGAAGTGTAGTATGTTTTTATGAGGTTAGTCAGACATAGCTAGTCTAATAAGGCAGTATATTAGCTCTATAGCTTTATGAAGAACCACAGAGCCTGCATATATCAGATGGTTTCAGGAACTACCTCTAGTGTAGACAATCAATAATTTCTCTATTTCCTTGCTACATTTGGTCCAGGGCAAAATGTTACCAGACTTTGACCACTCATGTTCCTATCCTTCTATGATCCAATCAATTGGGAAGATTATAATGTATTTTAGATTGAACTTGTTTAGAAATCATAAGAGGCTCAGAAGTTTGATTTTGGCATCAGATTCTGGCATTTTGATAAGTGTGCAACAGAGTTGTGAAAAGCTCAGTATCATTCCTTCCTTGTTAATTGCTAAATGTCTATTCTAAAGTAGATCCCATACTCACAGGTGTAGCTTTTGCCATTTATGGTTTGAAGGCATATTTTGTAAATGTATGTTCTTGGTTAAAAACCATCTAGGATGAATAAGAAAGAAGATAAATAACTTCTATGTTATCTTTATTTGACATATTTGTTATATGTAATTAGGTATGGGAAAACAATCAAAGAACAAAATACACGTAATTAGCAAGTTATTTATAGTTGTGGCTATTCAGCTTCTTAGCATTATCTACAGAATCACAGAATCACAGAACAACCGGGTTGGAAGGGACCCAATAGATCTTCTAGCCCAACCATTCCTATCTAACACTAAACCAAGTCCCTCAAGACCTCATCTACCAGTGCCTTAAACACCTCCAGGGAAGGTGAATCAACCACCTCCCTGGGCAGCCTATTCCAATGCCCAATGACCCTCTGTGTGAAAAACCTCCTCCTAATCTCCAGCCTAAATCTACCCTGGCGGTGCTTGAGGCCATTCCCTCTTGTCCTGTCCCCTGTCACTTGGGAGAAGAGGCCAGCTCCACATATGTGATGAACGATTTCTAGATAAGGAAGAAGTATATATGCATACACACCAGAAAAAAGCTTTTCTGTATTCCATGTAGCTTCTCACATGGAAGACTCACTAGAACATCAGCATAGCTTTGGATAAAGAAAATGCAGGCACTTTGGAAAGCTACTTTGGAGGCATATACATCCATACTACATCCAGCATGGAAACAGTTGTAAGTGCACAGACTAGGACTGACTGAAAAAAATCAGCTTTGGTAATCTTTGCATAAATCTACAAATGTAACTCAATAAAAGTTGCTACTGCAATGGCAGTGAAGATTGTTACTCCCTAGTTTACTCCTGCTGTCCCTTCTACACAGCTGTATCTTCTGTTGTCTAATGACGGTAACTTGTACCCTGCAGGATGCTGTGGCTGAGGCCATTTACCAGGACCTATTGTTATGAGAAAGAATGATATTTTGGGGAAGGAAGGCAGATGCACTGGATAAATTAACAACTACTAGCATCTAACAAAGCCAAAGCTACTAAAAAAAATACATACAAAAAATCTTTTGGCTTTTCTTCGTGATCTTGTTTTCTGTAAAATACTACATTTATGTGATCCCAGACTGAAGGAGGAAAATAAAAATGAGCTTTGTGGGGAGAAAAAAAAAAAGGCATATTCTGCATTCTTCTGTGATCCTTGACAAAATCTGGAGGCTAGTAGCTGTAGATGGAAAATCCTAGATAAAAAAAAAATATGAAAATCTGAAGGAGATCTTGAAATGAGACTGCATGCAAAATGGAAATTGCTGTGCCATCTGTTTTTGGGTATGCCAACACTTACTAAAATTAAGAGGCCAAATGCACAGCCATTCTTCTTGTCATGCCTTCCTTCACATTATTTCATTTCTCTTTTAAGTCTGAACTCTTAAATTCTTTGTGCTTCAGTGTCATAACCACAGTTCCTTTCCTATTCCATTCTTTCTCCTCTTTCTTCACATGCTGATAAAGGTTTCTACTGCCCATGATTACTGCTGGCTGTTTTTCTCCCACACAATATATTCCAAGTCTGCCCATTTGCTTTCCTACAAAATTTAATCCTTCCACAAAAGATTTAATTACCTAAACTGAGTATCTCAAATGATCCTCCCACAGGTCAAGATAGTAAAATGCAAGAGCTGGCCTCATTATGTTTATTTTATGCACAGAGTGGAGAAAAGGAACCTGTATAACAGGAAAAATATAAAAAGGGAAAAATAAAACCTAAACCCAACACTTGCAGTGATTTCAGCCCCAGTGGAAAACACACACTTATTGGGAAGAATTCTCAGCAGTAATGCTGGAAATCTAACGTTTTCTAGTTCAATTACAACATCGGATCCTAGATATTGGTAAGAGGCTTGTTTCTCAGAACTTTGATACTGAATCAATACTCTGCTAACTTATGATGCATTAAAACAGTGCAGGTGGTGTCCAAATGTTATTAATAGTTTCATAGTCTTCCCATACATTCTTTCAGATATAGTTACTGTCTAAATTACTGTTTTATTGAAATAAAAACAAGCATGATACAGGCTTACATGAAACTAACATGCCCTTTGAAAGGCAGCCTTAGCTAATCTTGGAGAGCCTGGTTTTGTACTCAGTGTACCTTCACTAGGTACCTCGTCCACAGGTTTCTGATAGATTCACTTTACCTGTTGGCTGGTTTTGAACAACAGGAGTGATGGTCACCCCAAACCCACAGTCATACTTAAGGCCAGATGCAGGTTCAGTGATATTTCAGAGCTGAGTACGTGTTCAAGTTCCCAGGTATGACAGGTAGATATTTCAGTGATAGGATTCATTTTTTTTTTTACTTCATGGATCTACAGTGGAGGTGTCTACATCCCATCTATTGATGAAGGTTCCCTTTCCAATCAATGGGGAAAAATAAGCACTTGCAGAGCCCAATTCATTTTCTGTGTTTTAAATGAAGAAAAACTGTATGAAGAAGTGCCTGTTTTTCATCACAGACTTGCAAAAGCCAAGTACAGCTGACTTCTGCATTTGACCAAACAACTTTTCAGCCATGGTATGTAAAATGAGTAACAAGGATGGTCTCTTCAGCCTTGTGTCCTGGAGCTATTCCACTCCTCATGATCATCCTAGAAACCCTGTATGATGATTTTAATATCTTCTTTTTTTTCTTTCCTTTTCATCAGTGTCTTAACTGCTACTTCATTGGACTGAATTTCCATGCTTCTCTCACATTTAGTCAGCTAATATATCCAATTCTTTTACCTCCTCACGTCTTCTAACTGATGATTCCCAGTTTCATAGAGAGGCATTCTTTTTATTAGTCTCTCAATACTAGGTGATTTAGAAAATCCCATCTCACACCTCTCCTTTTAAAAACTTGGCTTTTGTTTTCCTGTCTATTCATATAGTTATAGACTCTGTTAGGATCTTGCCACACTATAAATTAGACTGCTATGATGAAGGAGAACTTTTGGGTTTATTTTTATGAAGTGGATTATTCTCAGCTGGGACCTGGATGCTGACCTCATTGATTTTTTTGCCTCACATAGGCCACTAACACAGCACTGGAATGTATTGTATTTGACTGGACAAAATGAAAGCTGCTGAAGTTGCCTATATTCACTTTTGTGTGCAGTTGTTATTAGGTTGAGATTATCTGATGCACATGACAATGTTTCTTTCCATTTTGATGGAACTAAAAGAGGAAATATCAGAATGACTTGCCAATGGTATAATTAGAGGAAGGAATTTTACAGTGAAAACACTGACTCATGCAGAAATCACAGATTTATAAGGAAGAAACTCCTTTCAAAAGAATTAATAATTGACTGCCGTTTCCTTCGTTAGGGCTGTTGCTGATAAAATTGTACATTTAAAATCTAACCTATTCATTTTTGCAAAAACTACAATCCATTATGAAATAAATTATTAATTCATCTATGATAGTTATGAAAATCAGTGAGGTTTTTCTTCTCCTTCTTTCTTTTTCTCTGAATCTTTGGATTTTACCTATAGCCTGTGTGCAAGTACTGCACATTAGTCAATTAATAGGCTGTTAAATGACAATAGTTCTGGGCAATTTAATTACTGTTGGGAAAATAAGAAATGAATTATTGCATGTTTGTAACTAATTTCAGCTGCTTTCTTTGGAACAAATCAACTTTGAATGCAATGGCTTATTTAGCAAAAAAACTATTGCTTCCTTGTTTATGTAAATTTCTGAGTCATTTCCTGGAAAAATTTCAATGCCTCTTCAAAACCTTCTCCCCTTTTACCATAGTGTTAGGCAAAGTTTATTTAAAAAGTTATGTTATTATGTCTGCAACTAACTATATCTAAAAATAGAGTATGAACAAAAATATAGAAAATGAACATACAACTCAGGATGCTTTCCTCACTACTTCAGCCATCCTGTATGTTTATGTAATAAATATATTAAAATGAATGAACTTTAACCATCAATTAAAATATGTAATTCTGTAGTAAAATAGACCTATTTTCTGTAGCTCATGGTATTACAAGGTGGTTTGTGCAAGAGATAGCAATGGTATTTTCTTAATTGTGCATTAGTTTTCTTCTTTGAAGTACCGAGAAATCATTTAGTATGGATAATAACAGCTAGCAGAACAATTTATAATCCTAGATTCTATCAGCTCCATATAATATAAGGACATGACCAGAACACATTATTATGTGCTGGTCTCAAAAGACATTGGTTTCACTCACAACGTGTTCTGGCAGCCCCTGTTTAGGAAAATCTCATATTAATTTCAGTATTTAATACCAGAGGAAGTCACTCAGCAGCACCACAGTGGCTCCACCTCCCTGGTGTATGTTCCATAACATTTCTGGAGTGAGTTGATTCTACCACAGTTGTATGACTAGAGGACATCTTTCTCAGAAAATTTATGTCACTGGTCTGTGACACTTTTTAAAGGGAAGTAAATAGTTAAGGCAAAGACCTCTGAGAAGTTTTCGTTTTTTTATCCACACATACATGTGGACTGTTGAACAAATTACTAACCAGTTCTTAAATGAGTGCCTAGAAGGAAGGGAAGAAAAATCACTGGAAATATTTCTTTTTGTTGTTTTTTTTTTTTGTTGTGGGTTTTTTTTTTATTTATCCATGCCCATACCTTTTCACTGCTAGGACTTTGTGTTTGACTAAGGGCTCCTCACGAAAACTAAGGATAGCACAGGTGGGTTTCATGCAAGTATTAGTCAATGCAAAGATTGACAAAAATGAAAAAAAAAACCAACATAAATTCCACACCACTAGGCAGCTTTACATATGCAAAATCTTCAAAAAAATGCACTTCAATAAACAGAATATGTGCTAGTGTCTTGATTGTTTGAGAAGAGTTACATGATAATGAAACTGTAGCAGTTCTTAAAGTATCCAGTCATGTAAATGAGTAAAAAGAAACCAGTTCTATATCGAAGTTTTAACAAAAGAGTTTTCACTTGAAAATCAGCTGTGCAAGAGAGCTAATTAAACTCGATTATAAATTCAAAGCTGTGAAAAAAAAAATAAAGCAAATCAGAGAAGCCCCTACCCCTACATAGTCCTGGAAAAGTTACACTTTCAGATCTACAAATTTTTTTATGATTTTCAGATAGATTTCAGGTGTACCCTGAATACCGGCTACATTCACCTCTATGGAGTGAAATCCAGTGTATATCAGTGCATCCCAACAATTCTTATCTAGCCTCAATACCTATGAAATATTAGGAATGAAGTTATCTAAGAACCCTGACTTTTACCCTCCTCCTCAAGAGTTTGTCATTGTATAACAATATGTATGAATCCTTTAATTATGAATTTGAATTTGACTCCCAAATGGAGCCAACACAGATCTGAGAACTAACACAGATCTCAATATGAGCAAGTGATTGAATAAGAGCATCAGACAGATTTCTCAACTAATCTAGGATAAAGTGCTTGCCTTTTCTTTGTATCCTCTACTGGAAAGACAGTTCTTACAGCTGAAACCTTTGCCAAAATGCCTTCTTATGCCACTAACCTCAGGAATGACAGAAGTCTCAGAATCACAGGAAACTTCAGAAATACCAACTACATCACAATGGAAGAGAATCTCTATGCTTTACTCAAATGAGAACATTGCAGGCTATTCTGAAAAGGTCAGACCTTTAATCCTCCTTTTCATTGCCTGTCTTCCAGACCCTAGACTCTCCTTTTCCCTATTACACACCTGTCTTCATATTTTACTGCTGTAGTAACCACCTATTGTAGACTCTCAATGAAGTATTTCCTTGCCCTTCTACTCTGATGGTCTATGGATTGGAAAAACTGCTGCATTGTATGGCAAATTATGCCATATTCAAACTAAGGAAATGTTTTTTCTGCTTTTGTACTTATGTTATTGTACTCTTTAGTACCATACTGTCCTTTACTATTTTATTTCTACTTTTTAAAATGAAAATTAATACAAAATAAGTACACATAAGAACTAAATGCATGGCTGCCAGTAATTACTGGTCACATGTGACATATATCAATAGTAGGTGAGGTGAGAGAATAATCATATTCACCTCCCTAATCTAAACTCTGGTAAAAACATTGATTTCTTAGAATAACCTCAACAATCATCTGCAGTATGATAATGACAACAACTTAATAATTAGGAGAATTTCTGAACACAGAATGCCTTCACTAGTAAAATAGTCCATGCATACTCTGTGTAGTTTCTTGGTACTTCATTCCTTGATGTAATAATCCACTGGAGGTGCTCTAGATATAAAACAGACAAGAAATACTTCCTCTGCATGAGAGTTGATGTATTTCTGTTCGTGACTTTGTGGACTTACTTTTTTCTGGTTTAGAAACATGGTACAGCAAAATAAATTTGATATGTTAGGATTCATCTTTATTAATGAGAGGTGCATAGTTAACAAGTCAGCTCCAGAAGCATCAAATTTTTTGTGCAAGTGCAGTGAATATGTGACACATGCACTTATGCTAGTGCTTTCTAAGACTTGTTGCACAAGATTGTTCTGTGGAGAGTCCATGCACATTAGTTATAACTAGTCTGCTACAGTGATGTCCAAAATATACACATAGATAACAGCACAGGCAGAATCATCCTGCCTGTTAGAGCAGACTATGTGAAAATCCATCAGACCTATGAAGTCATTAAATTCTACTGACACCAGCAGCTTCAAACAGAGTAACTCAGCTTCTCCAACCTAGGCTCAGAGTAATCGCAGGTTGAGGCAACAGGAATCTGTGCCCTGTTGCAATTCATCAACTATATGAATGTATTTGCAGGTAACAGGACCCTCCACCATCACAATACAGAAGTGTTGGAGAGTCATCATGGTCACTGCTTAGCCAAAGGTAATGGTTTTGCTCTTAGACAGTTATATAGACTACTGTTGACTATTGACAGAAAAATTAGAAAGAATGTTTTAGTGGTTTTGGCAAAGAATAATAGATTTTTCAAACTTCCATCCAGTGATGGAACATCAAACATCCATCTCAACTCCCACTATTTCTATTTATGTCATGTCTAATACAATTTCTCTGGACATAAACATTCCTTACTAATCCTCAATAACTCCAGGAGTTGGAACTTCATTTATGAGCATATGCTTTGACAGAGATAACCTCGCGACACTTATTTCCTCTCATAGCTGCACAGACATCAGGAAGAAAATGATGATTCCTCCCTAGTATGGTCTGAGGAGTTTTCTCCTTTTTCACTTCTTTATGGAGGTTTTTCTAATGAGCTGGATGACACCCTTCAGTCCAGGAAGAAGAATTCAGCCATCCTGGGATATAGGTACATCCCTGTGTCTTAGGAATACACTTGCATAGCACATTGTCTTGGGGTAATGAGTCTCCATCCAGTTATGTGGCAATGCTAACAGAAGCATACTTACTAAAACCTACTTAGTAATAAATAAGAACATCCAAAGGTATCCATAAGGTTGAGCAGCAATTTAGAGAGCAGAAGCAAGAAATATTTCACAAAATATCCCAAAAGGATATTTCAGAGGGCCTCTTCTCATAGGCACTGTCTACTATCTTTCGTCTTCTCTCACAAAATGTTTCATAATAGAAAGGGCAGAGATAAATACCTCCTCAGGGCACAGACTACCCATTATGTGCTATTTCAGGTAACAGAACACAGGATCTCACAGAGGCATTAGCAAGAACAATTACCATCCTAGAAGGGACTTGGAACGCAAAAGGCAGGTCTCAGAATTTTAGGGAGTACCTGATTACCAATGTACTTTGAAAATACAACCAGGTACCCTCAAGCGTATCTAGATGACCCTCTTCTGATGTCTGTCCTTTCATCTTTTCTATAGTTAACAATAGTCATAAAGAATTATTATATCAGAATGTTTTCAATATCAGTCTAGTAAAAAAAAAAGTCTATCAGACATTTTATAATGCAAATACGTCTTTTCAGGACTTGCAGAGTGAATGAATCCAGGAGTTATTGTTCCTTCATCCATTGACCTCTCATCTTCCAAAGCCTCTGGCACATCTACCATTTTCCTTATGCATTAGCTATTAAAGTAGCACACTTCAGAACTGCTTTCCAAGGAAATTCACATTTAGGCCCCTACTTGTAACAGAGATTTACAATTTAGTTATCTATTGTGAATAATTAGTCTCCTAGAAATTGCTTTGGTAACATTTAATGTGACACAGGTTCTCTGCTCTGCTCTCATTCCATATTTCAATGTTTTATATTGTGGTTCCCTTTTGACAAACCCTATTAACCAAACCTTCCAGGCCTTACTGAAAATGTCAGGCTATAGAAAACAGATAAGAATTGTCATTTGGACTACCAGAAGAGGTCTGCTGATTTGAATCTGGCAATGCTTTACAAAAGGTATAACTCATAGGGCAAGAGATGCAACTGCATCAATTGCTAGGGCAATGGAAAAGTGAACATAGCAAGATGCTTTACAGTTCACTCTGTTCTATAGTTAGCATTATCTTCCTTTTCTCTGAAAACCTACTGAAATTACAGTCTTCAATTAAGACAACGATCAATTGAATGAGTCTGAAGATGTGTCTCAACCTCAATGCAGTGATCAGTGCAGGACCCAGCATTTCAAAACAGATTTGATTGCAGAATCACTTGCTAAAACAGTAATTCTAAGAAGAGTGTCTAATTTCCAGTGGCCTTATATTTGGAATGCTTTTAATTTTATCAATAATCAAGTTGAAGTAGGGAATGTGGGTGCATTTAATGTATATTATCTAATTTCAATATTTTAAGGACTCAGTACCTAAGAGTTATGAGATTTTTTTTTTGTGTAATTTGAAAATTTATGATCCTCTAAGGAAAGAAGAAATGCATTTCCTACCTGCAAAAAAGACTCAGAAGTTAGCATTTATGCCATTTGTGGCAACTGCTTCATATCTTTGTGTTCACACGACCGGGTGATAGAAACAGAGCTCCTGGGACACAGTACTGCCTATGAGGCTATCTGGCACTATGATCCTGAACAGTAGTGGCTTCTTGTTTTGACTTCGTAAGTTTAGGTATTTTAAAAAATCAGACAGCTAGTGCATTAACTCATCACAGTAGTGTCCAAATATCTTGCAGGGAAAGCCTATTCTGCCTAAGCACACACCATGGCAGGCAGGCAGATAGAACCCGCATGGTGTATTCAAACCCATAAATATTTGTTTAATTCTCTTACACTCTCTCCCATTCAGTTTACTTCTCTAATAAGTTTTGGTAAATCCTAGATATCCAGCTGCACCATCAAGCACCCAAATAGTCTTTAGGAACAAAAGACAAATGATGCAGGCCACAACCATCAACCTACTTTGCCTGTGCTGGAAAGTCAAGCCAGCTCCCACATCAGAGGGAGAGGCCAGAAGACAGAAACTATTTTTGGGAGGAACCTGCAGTCATTAACAACTTTGCCTTCCTCTCACAAGATGAGCAGGATGAGTCTGGAACAGCAGGTCTTTCGCTTCAACTTCCATCTCTGCCTCCTGAGGAGGGTGCTGCCCTTCCTTTGGGTAGCAAGCAACTATTCTGACCACTGTTGAAATTACTCCTTGCATTTCAAGTCTCATCACCTTCTCATTTCTACCTGCAGAAGTACTCTAAGTAAGCTGCCATTAAACTGAACTCACAATTTTAGGCCATCTAATTTTCAGGACTTTATAAGAGACTGGACTTAGGTCTTAGTCACCTTTACTTTCCCTGTGGATCAACTACAGTGTGTCCTGGAAAGCAGACATAAAATAAGTAACAAGGCTTCTTTTCCTACAAAAAGCTCTTTGCTAGATGCATTAAGTCCACCTAATGGAGTCATTTAAATATTGCTATAGATGAGTCATCTCTTTTTAAAGGTGTCTCAAACACAAGAAAATAGCAATTGCCATAGCAGCCATTGCTCACACCACTATGGCCATATCATGTTATGACTTGTTGAGCTACGCCAGATGATCAAAACTAGAAGACCTCATCTTTTCTAAAAGGTAATGTCAGCAGCTGCACTCACAAATAAGGCCTGCACCCTATTGCTTGTGTGATGGTAAATGATTATAGGCAGACAAATGTGCTGTTTCATTTTAATCAGTTACTTAATCAGCTTGCTTGGAATGAACTTGTTTGGCTCAACAGACTGAGTGACAAAACATGTCAAAGCGGAGGGTGTAATAAAAATGTACTGATAAATCATGGAAAAGTGATAGCATCATTCTTTTTATTTACCCTTTTGTTTCTGTCAGAGCAAGTTAACCTCAGCTCCTTTCATTCATCTTTTGTTGTTACTGCTGAGAAATTTAGTATTTAGCTCAAGATGTTTCGCATGATGAATTATTAAAAATCTTTAACTATTGGACAACCTTCTAGAGGTATGAGATTTTTTTAAAAAAATTATCCCTCATTTTGCTTTGAGGGAAGACAGCTAATGAAAAATGGTCCAGAATTATTGTGAAACAATTGTCTGTAGTGTAATCAAGTCTGCTTCTGCCCTCCAACTACTCCAAGATATAATGATACATGTATCATTAAGCAGCTGCTATGGATGCCTGAGGAAACCGGTAGAAATTTGTACCTATTGTTTTTCTTTCTCCATTTCAATCTGCTCTGTTACACTTCTTCCATCCACTTTCAACTGCACTTTTTAAATACTGGTAGACAGAGTTCACCTATGCTTTCAGTTGGATTCTGCCATGGGCCACATTGGCGCAAACCTTGACCAGAAGACAAGTCTGCAGTCCCTAGAAAAGAAGGATTTTGATGTTCCTGGACTAAGTGGATGTTTAATTATGGAATATTTTAAGTAAGCTCTTTTAAGGTTGTGATTTTTAACACAGCAAGTAGAGGGCAAAGGAGAGTATATCACTAATGTTTAATTAGAAGAGCTTTGAAACAGAATTGTTTGTTTAATGGTCACTAAGTGCTGTGTAACACTAAAGGCTATAATTAGCAGTGTGAGATTCTCCTCCTGTGCCCCCAGCCCAATACACATGTTCTCCAGTTATCCTATACAAAGTATAATGCGTGCTCTTGGCAATAGGCTCTTAGTATGAGCAAGAAATGCTCTGAAGTGCGACATTTTCCCCACTGGTCAATTCAGTACAGAGCACATTTTGAGAGCTTTAAATAATTACAGTGTTGAAGAGCAAGCCAAAAATTTTGCCAATGAAATAGTCTTCTTGGTCAATGTCTGTTTATATTCCTCTCCAAGTAAGAGACCATATACACAAGATGTAGGAAGAATTAAAATACTAGGAGTGCTTACTGAAGGAGAGAATGTGGGAAAGAAATATTTTCTCGAGCTCTTTAACAAAAATAACTCAAATATGGTTTATAGTTTTATATAATTTTAAAAAATGAATTATCTCTGTCTCAAAGGTGTCTGCCAAGAGAAGTTTAGTTCTGGAATATGTTGTAGAATGATATCCTCTATTTTAGTCATCAACAAAGACACTAATGTGATCATGCAAGCATATACGTATTAGAGAAGGTGGACACTAATGAGTGGGTGTCATGGAAATCAGCACTGAGGGACCTCTTTAATTCACAGAGGATTATTTGAACATGGCAGAAATCCACAACTGCCTGATTTCTCTAAGAGGAAAAGAAAAAAAAGCTAAACAGCTAAAGTTCTGTGTGCTGGCAAAGAGAGGGTAACAGGGTAAAGCTGCATGAAATTTTCCTACTGAAAACCTGAAATAATGTTAGATCAAATTCAGCCAGCCTAAAAGAGTCAGTGAAGCTCTGGAATTATTTCAGCCAAGGAGATTTCTCCTAGATTTTGACTCTGTTTAAAGGCAGATAGGACAGCATGCCTCCCATACTGCACCCAGTGGCCAGACACCTGATCAAGAGGCTCAGTAACTGAAAGGTTTCCCAGGTAATCAGCTTTACTTTAAATCTGCTATCATTAATTCAGTGATGGAAAGCTTTCAAAAAATTCCATCTCAGAGGATCTGGTTTTTCTTACATAAAAATGAAAAATATAGATCTTTCCACATCTAAAAAGACTAAGATTCTATAAATCAGAGCCAGCACAAGCATGTACATCTATGGCAGCAAAAAACCTTGCACCAGCTGTATGACAACAGAAACCAGATCTATTCTTATAGAAACATCAGATTTCATCTTTGAAAATACCTTTTTGTCAACTGGATGTTGGCGAAAAAATATTTTCCAAAATATAATTAATCAAAAAAAGCAGTAGCAATCTTTTAAACATCAATAATGTCTTATCATGCTGTTGTATTCTTTTCATGAATAAGTAAAAGAAAAAGGAAGAAAATGCCTATTTTTAAAATTATTATTGATTTTGCTTGTCCATATCACTTCAACTTTGACCCATGAGATTTGTCTCTTCTGTAAGATCAATACAAATCATTGGACCTTATAGGATTTAATTTTTTACACCCTTTAGATGACATGCTATAGATTCATATTTTGGTTAGAATGTTCTCTTTGCAGCCAATCAGTAATGGTTTGGAAATCACTCATAATAACAAAAGGGGAAAAAAACCAAACTCACATAATTAAGACTACCAAATGAATGATAACTGCATTACTTATTGGTTAGGAAAAGAGACAATGTTGTGGTTCTCTGCTCTGGGTAAATTAGACAATTCACATTCTGTTGTAAAATTACGGAGAGATCAGAACTGTCTCTAACCCATAAAACATCTCTCTTCAACAAGGTCATCTACAAAGTAGCTGAGGAAAAGATGTAGTAGTAGACAGTTGCTTTTTCTCTGTGTGCAACAGAGAAACAGCAACTTTTTTATGTACAAAACAGAGAGACCAATAAGGTCTAACCCATCACAGTGGTGTTCTTCAAACAGCAAAGCATCACACAACACACCATATGCTTGCAGTTCCTCCCTCTCCCAGTCCCTGCATGCTGAAGTATTTCTTAACGTGGATCCTCTATTAAATTCTCAGAACAGAGATGTTTACTATCACAACAGCACAGCAGGAGTAACATTCAAAGTTACAAATCACTCTCAGAACTAAAAGTGGAAGCAACCAAATAATTGGAAGTTCTTTCCTACTGCCCAGGCTGACCTGCTGGCATGGAGAAGCCTCTAAGCAGCACAACTTTTCTATTTGTGAATTCTGTGCTTATTTTGAGTATTCTTTGGTAAATAACAGTAAAGTGGTGACAGAAAGCTTTTAAACATCTTGCCCCACAGAAAACAGTCAAAGCATTCTCCTCCCAGGCAATTTTTTTCTTCTTTTAAAAATGGTTGCACAAGAATTTCAGTCTGACTTATATAAGGAATAATGGGGGTTTTTTTTACTTTCCAGATAATCAATAAAAGTTGTAGGAAGCATAACTTGGGACTGCATATTAATCTTGTATTCAGCCTTTCTTGCTAGTTTTCAACAGGACCTATTCATCTTGCTGAGTTTATAGGAGTGATTTTTTTTCATCTGTACACTCCATGCACCACTAAATATAAAACCAACTTCTGTTTAACAAAGTGGATAGCAGCATGAGGCCATTTCTGATAGCCTGAACCCCGGTAAGAACGTTGCATATGGGGAGAAACTGTCAGCCTAGGGAAGCAACTGGTTTATGGCACAAGCCACACTGGTGAGCTGATCAGTTTTGAAAAGAAACACTGTTGATTTCTTCTCAGCATAACTCTATTGATATCCTGTGGACCTTCTATGATTTAGGATATTTATATGAAAGCAAGGTAATTCAAGAGACTAAGAGCAACTGGAGTAGGACAGGCCATGGATCTGTTTAGCTTAGCATCCTATACCTGAGAATGGACAAAGGTGGATGCTTAGGAAAACATGTAATAGTAAAAGCTGTATATAAGGTCACTTTTCCTCAAATATTCTCCCTGTTTTTTTCAGTCTGCAGTTCAACAGCTTTCTGTCTGTCACAATCATCATGGTTTTCATCTATAAATTTGCCTGACTCTTGAACCCTTGCTAATGTTAGTACTCACAGCACCTTCCAACAGCCAGGTCTGTGACCTGCAGATTTAGCATTTGTGGCACCTTGTGACAGGCAATTTCCATGCATTGTTTCCACTTTCCTGAAGAAGCACTGATTTGTGGGTTTGCTGAGCTGCCTACTTCAGCTTTGTCTAAAACCCCTCAACTCTTCTACAGTGAGTAGCAGATCTGTATTCACCTCTTTCCCTTCCCACTCCACTCCGTCTCAGGCTGAAATGTCCTGTCTTCCCTCAAAGTTCCTGGGGCAGAAACTGCTCCATACCTCTAATACCTTTGTCATCCTACCCTAACTCTTTTGAAATGCCAGGACAGGAACAGCACACGATGTTCAGCATTCTGCTTCTACAGACGTCTGGGTGGATAAGGAATGCCCTAGTGAGCTGAGGGAGAAGAGTCCTGGTGTTTCCATAAGGGTCTCTGAGGTGATGGCCTACAAGGGTAGTCTTGTAGCTTTCTTTTGGTTCAGTTTGGCTGTGATACAGGGCATCACAAAGGGGAAGGAAAGAAAGACCTCTAGTTGCAGCCCCAAAATGCTACCTGTCTCTTTTCCAAGAGGTTTAAGAGCATTGCAATAACTGGTGAGACTCAAGAGGTCCAACTTCCTTTTTTCCACTTTTTGCCCAGGAAAAGCTGCGAGGAGAAGATTTTGATGTGGTATCAACACACCATGGTGAAAGAAGAGACAAATTTGTGCAGTATATTTTTTTTGAGTAAACAGAATGCAAATCAAGCAGCTCTCAGTGATCTGTGATGACCGTGGCTTGCACTGATGCTGTAGGATATGTAATTAGACAGAATAAATGAAGAATGATATTAATCATATTAGGATGTCTTCTGACCTCAGCTTAAGATACAGAAATTCCTTCTCTTTGTTACCAGTTGAATATCAGTGTAACATCACTGAAAGTGGTGACAGGAGAAGTAGGGAAGACATCTCGATAATCTTTTTCATAGAAATTGACCTATAAAGTCCTGCTAAGGTCCAATGTTTCATAAAAATTGAATTAGTCTTAATACTGGGGATAGATTACAGAAAAGGAACAGAAATGTATTTAGATAATGAGGAAAAAAAAAACAAACCTTGCACACAGAATAACAAAAACCTGAGAAAATACAATCCTCTTTTTAATAAAGTCTAAGATAAATTATTTAAATCTGGTAGGAATCAGAGAACAGAAAATTTATTTCCTTACTTTTACCTTCTGTCTTCAAAGGAAAAATCCGATTTCTTATGCACAACATCAAAAGAGAATTTTATCAAAGAATAGAATCATAGAATCATAGAATCACCAGGTTGGAAGAGGCCTACTGGGTCATCAAGTCCAACCATTCCCACCAATCTCTAAACCATGCCCCTCAGTACCTCATCCACCCTCACCTTAAACAGCTCCAGGGAAAGTGAGTCAACCATCTCCCTGGGCAGCCCGTTCCAGTACCTAATGACCCTTTCTGTGAAGAAACTTTTCCTTATGTCGAGCCTGAACCTCCCCTGGTGGAGCTTGAGGCCATTCCCTCACGTCCTGTCCAATAGCTATGTGCATCACACAGAACAGAGAAATTTAAATGTCTTTTCTCCCGTGAGTTTCAGCAATACATAATACTCTCCTCAAGCTCTTGTAAACACTGAGCAGAACTATTGTTGAGCACCCAAATTTTTTTTTGTTTCTACTGTTTCCTAATGGATACTTTTCAGCAGAGAGGGAAGAATTTGTCTCCATGGTCTGCATAATTGGCACTCATATTCTCAGTGTGCTTCCAAGCCTCCTTGGGAAGTTAAAAAATCCAGTAATATTTCTTTCATGTATCACCAAGAATCACTGATGCATAGTAACATGCAACAACACAGAACTATGACTCCAGACCACAGTAATATTCACAATAAGCACCATAAGAAACACCTACAAGAAAGATGAGGAGAGAATCCTTATCATAGAATGTAGCAATAGGAAAAAGGGTAAAATTTTTAAGCAGAAAAGGGTGAAATTTAGATTAGGCATTAGATAAAAAATAATTATTGTGACAGCAGTTAGGCACTGGAACAAGTTGCCCAGAGAAGTCATGGATATCCCACCCCTGGAGGTGCTCGAGGCCAGGCTGGATGTGTCCCTGCACATGGCAGGGAGGTTGGAACTAGATGATCTTTAAAGTTCCCTCCAAAACAAAGCATTCTATGATTCTATGATTCTGGCATAACAATTCCAAAAGTAATTAGTATGTCATCTTCTTTCCGACAGTCAACCAGGAAAATAACAGAAGTAGAATGTAACAAAAAATTAAAAAGGAATTAAAGTAGTTTAAAATAGCTTTTTCTAGCTATTGATGATACAATCCTGCTGCCATTTTTCTTCAGGATCACTGATGGAAATCTCAACACTGTAGGAAAATTAGAGAAATGAGAGGCTTTATTTTCAAACCTGCCATACAGTCTGAGTCAGCTACCAATAGTAAGACCTGTTCCAGGCAGTACGTGTTTGCAGCTAAGAATCATGACAGTAGCACCAAGAGATTGTCAGAAAAGAGCCACTCACGCCAGGATAAGGACCTACACGTCCTGACATAAAAAGTAGTAATTTTCTGTAGAAAAGACTGTGCATAGTGCTGAGCATTTTGTGTAAATTCTCCCAATGCTTGCTGGTGTCATGAGGCACTGTGATCAAAAGACAGCCCTAGAGAATCCAGTGGGAAAGCTCTTGCACTCTTCAGCAACCCCCCACCCCCACCCCCCCACACACACCCCTACACACAAACGCATTGCTTCTATCCTTTCTATATACAGACTGTTTGAGAAAGGATTTGCTTTGTTTTGGGGAGCAGCTGAAGGCTCTGTGCCCCAGCAGTAGTGGGTGAGCCATTCTCATCCAATGCCATGGCTATGTTTCTCATGCCAGCTGGAGCAGATGCCCCCTAGACTGAAAGAGAGGAGTTTGACAGATTAAATAAGCAGTGATTTAATGTGGGCTACTCCCGCACTGTGAGGGGACTCTCACAGCTCCTTCCTGGAGATGGCTGCTGAGCTACCATGGACGCCAGAGTAGCTGACTGTGCTTTGCTGCAACTACCACAGGACTTTTTGGGGAGACTTCCAGATGTGCAGTCCCCATGCAGACTCAGTAACGTAATTAGACCTGGGATTTATTTAGCACTATTCAACATGTTTTCAGCAGGGCTGATTATGTGCCATTCCCTTAGGATTCCTTTTATAATTTGGAGCTTCCTCAGAGCTGCAGGGATTTGAAAGGGGGGACTTAAATAGTATTACATTTGTATTGCTGAGGTATTCCCTTTCGGGCCAGAGGTAGCTTAGCCTTCTAACATGCCCACAAGATTTTCTTCCTGTCAGCACATCTACAGTTGATAATTTGAAGCATTTTCCAGGGAGCTGGATGGAGTTATGTCTCACAATAGTTGTTATTCAAACATGTTACAGATATTTGGGCATTTTGGCAGAGAGTAGTTTGATGTAATTAGGATCAGTTTCTGGTTATGGCCATGCCAGGCCAGAGGCAGAGGGCACTTCTCAGAGTAGGAAGAGGAAAAGCCAAAGGCAACGATTAAAACAGATTATTATACACTTATGAGCTAACATGTGGAATCAATAGCAAAACATTAGCAGCTGTGCTCAGCTGTAGAAAAGCCTGCAGTCTTACTGTAACCAATAAAAATAAATTATGGACTGAAAAGGAGGATGGAAAAAATGGTGGGGAAACTATAGTAGCTTTCAAAGAAAAAAAATGTTATATAATTTTTGAAAATAATTTCTAACCTGAAAGACTGAGTTTGTTTGGTTTGTCTTTTGTTTGTTTGTTTGTTTGTTTGTTTGTTTGTTACATTACGCTCATAAGTTGAAAGTATGCCTTAATTAGTAGGCTCCATGATATCCGGTGCGGTAACAGTAACATCCCACAAGCTCTGAAGGTGAAAACAAAGAAAGTGATAATCAAATTGGCAAACATTAGATATTGCAGTGTGTTTTCCTAATAAAGTGAAACAAGATCTTATCCTGACTTTTAGCTCTGAAGAAATATGATGTAGGAACATCTTAGACCTGAGAAGTTTGCTTGATGTAAAGGCACTGTACAGTGAGTGGGTTGATAAACAGAAAGCATCTTGTCACCCAGGAAGAAGGTAAGGATTTCATTTATTGGTTATAAGCAAAATCCAAGGTATTTTTTTGTTAAGATACAGCATATCACTCAAATTTAATAACAAAGTGCAAGATTTACTTCCTGAATTCCATATTTGTAGTAATACAATACTAAATGCTAATATGTGTGATTTGTACAGACAATAAAATTTGGTCAGGTTAGTGAATTAAACATTAGGGTTACGAAATGTTTGGAAAATATATCTATTAATACATACTATAAGATTAAAAAAAAAGATGTGATCGATAAAAAAAAGTTGTGATTTTAGTAAAAATAAGAAAACTAATTCTGCATCTTAATTTATATTTAAATATACTTGTGACTTTTAGTGATAATTTCAGCGTGACTGGTCAGAAATAAAGCTAACAAAAATAACAAGTGTTAATTGACCCATATTTAATTTTAATCTAATCTGACGGTCAAGAGTGACTAATTAACTTTACAGAACAAATGAAACCTTTGTTAAATATCTAATTTCTTTATCCCTTCAGTTTTGATGTTAGAGCCCATGAGAAATCATCTCAGAAATTGCCAAGGCATCTCCAAACAAAATAGAGAAGACTAGAATGCATATTCATAGACTTCATAAGGGAAGAAAGGAAAAGGAGAGAAATTAAGAATAAAAGATCTAACTATAATTACTTTCAACGCTAGTCAGTATTCAACATACAGTCAGAATTTTTAATAAGAATAGTGTCCATACAGATTAGATGAGGTAGAAGAATAGCACTAGATCCTTCTAAGAAAAAGAATAGTGATAGATGACTTGCAGACCATCATGAGGAATCTGAGGAAAAATGGAAGATTATATCATTACCAAAGCAAGATATTAAAAGTTTTTTGCATCCCACAAAATCTTTTTGAGTCTTAAAAATTATTCTACCTATTTATGAAACAAAACTTTTCAATTTTTTTTTTCTAGCACAAAATACAGAGTAAGACAAGCAAGAAACTCTCTTCAGTACCCCAGAGTGTTTACTAACCTGGAGAACAGGAGACCTACACTCCAGGACCTTTTCTGCTTGATTCAGTAAATAGTCATAAACCTCATCACAAACCAGACTGCATTTAACAGACAGTTAATGCTTTGGTTTAGAATGAATGTGTCTCTTTGTTAGTGGAATTTCTGCTTAAAATTAGAAACTTTTATTAAAAGTAGTGTATTTTTTACAAAATATTACAAACCCCAAAATTTCAGGGCTTTGTTAATTCACATTTTCCTTTTGAAAAACATTTTTTTAGAAAATTTCTTACTTATTGCTGTCACCACATTCCAAGTCCATAATCCAAACTATATTATCATTCTTTTCTATAGTTGCCGTGGTGAATTCCTTTTCTGATATTTCATTAGAAATCTGTCAGAATAAGTCACAGAACAGATCACAGAACACAACAACCAGGTTGGAAGGGACCCATCGGATCTTCTAGTCCAACCATTCCTATCTAACACTAAACCAAGTCCCTCAAGACCTCATCCACCCGTGCCTTAAACACCTCCAGGGAAGGTGACACAACCACCTCCCTGGGCAGCCTATTCCAATGCCCAATGACCCTCTGTGTGAAAAACCTCCTCCTAATCTCCAACCTAAATCTCCCCTGGCGGAGCTTGAGGCCATTCCCTCTCGTCCTGTCCCCTGTCACTTGGGAGAAGAGGCCAGCTCCCTCCTCTCTACAACCACCTTTCAGATACTTGTAGAGAGTAACGAGGTCTCCTCTCAGCCTCATTAAGTCATGTCTTAATGAATTAAGATATTCCGTAATATCATTCTAAACATGTGTATCACCTCTTATCCAGCAGAAGAACAGTTAGTAAATGCCCCCATCAGGGAATCTTATCACATTCTATTCCGGCAAAGTTATCTCCTAGGCACTTAACATAGGAAGATGGACACAGCAGTGCAGGGGTGTGAGGGTGAAACCATTTCTATTACAAAATGCAACAAGAGTAATTTTACAGCTGCACATATCAAGATCAGTTTCAGTTGTACAGGCCTGGGCTGGCAGCACCACCAAGCAGTGTGGAGAAAGCCAAGTTCATTGCAAGCTGGGAGGGATAAAGTGACTTTGATTGCCTTTGAAATTGTGATTCAAGAGCAGTAAATACATCAACTGGGAGGATGAGACCACTATGCAATCTCCCCCAGACCGAGAGCTTAATTAATACAGTTTTCTCACTTTCTCTCAAAACCACTATCTTCGTAGATATAGAAAAATATGTGGCCTGAATTTTACACCTCATCTCCTCCCTTTCCCACTTATTTGCATACCCTAAGAACATCTTTCTCACTTCAGCCTCCATGGAAGCAAGAAGTCTAGCATATGCAAAACAGAAGTTACCGTCATTCTCCATTATCAGGTATGCATAGATGCGTAGTTTTGTGTCTCCACATTGCAGGAACAATAGAGTAACCGACAGGAAACGGTATAACCAAACTTGTTTAATTCTTGTAAGAAACATGTAAATAATTACACATATCTCCATTCTGGAGTGACTGCTAAGTGATTTGTTCAAAATCTTACAATAAATTAATGTCTAGCTCAAGGAACAAACTCATGGATCCTCCCTGACCTGCCTCAGAACATAATTCCCTCTACTTCACTGTCTCAGTTTTCTTCCCTGAAAAATGGGTCTAGATAACATGTGGCATGTTTTCAGCTGTAGTTTTAAGATGCAATTTACAATGCTTGAATGCATAAGTAGTTGCTCTGAGATAATATAACTAACTCATCTCTGATACCTGAAAATCTGTTCTCTACCTGTTCTATCCAAAACTAATTTTTTTTATTATATCATTTTTAAATTAATTATCCATGGTTGCACACCTCCATCTCTGCCCATCACTCTGTTGGTTGAAGGAAAAAAATCAACTTCCTCTGTCTAAAGAAGCAGAGTGATGTCCTTCCTGCCTTTATCTAAATCTGAAATAATAGGAAAATTCAGCATTCCATTGTAATATATTTGTTAACTTAGTAGGAACATGTATTTCTAATACAGATTTTATTATTATCTTTAATTGTTCTTAATTCTTCATTCTATCTTCTTCAATTCCCTATTAATTCCTTAACTAATATATTCGTTCACCATTTGCTAATTAAGACCAAATATCTCTCATTTAGGCTCACCCACTGCTAAAACCTTTCCATATTTTGTCTGGAGGTTCTGACTAAAATCTCCCCAACTACAGGAACAATGCAATCAGTAACACAAGAGCCACTGAAAAGTTGTGAAAGAGGAACTGGCAATGTAATGAAAATCAGTTTACTTAACATGCCATACTCAAGCAGTTTAGCAGCTACCATAAGAGCAGTTGAATAATCCCTACAACTGGAGTAAAATTTCTGGAAAGAAACTGAACACAGGAAAAGAAAAAACAACAGCCAGTCAGAGGTAGTATGTGTTAGCACACATGGTAGAAAATAAAAGGAAAATCTGTCATCTTCTATTTGCTAATCTGTTAATCTGTTGCTTGAAAAAATGATTGAAAATAACGCATCTTCATTCACAAAGCTCTCAGTTTCAGGAGTGGTGGTGGCAGTACAGTTTTAATTTAGCTAACACACTAAAATCCATAGAAATCCACAAAAAAGTTAATTACATACTTATGACTGAGAATACACTGACTTTCCTGATAAAGTTGCCAAGAACATATCTGGATTATAGGATTTTGAACTCCTCCTTTTTTAGCCTATCAGTCTCTCAGGTTTAGATAGTGGAACTGTTTCAAATGATTTATAAAAACAAATGAGAAATCCTGTGTCTTTTTATGCCCAATTCAATTTACTTGGGATAATATGCAACATGAAAAGCCTCAAAGTCTAGAACAAAGATGTTATCAACGACTTCCTAGTCCTGGTTGTTCTCAAAATAATGAGACAAACTTAGTGCTGTTGTCTTTGCCATGTTATCTATGCTAGCAACTCCATTAAAGACCAGGCTGGCCTCTCAGAAACTTCTTTTACTCAATCAATGACCTCGTTTCCATGGTAGGCTAACATAAGGTGCCACTGACGACGACTTGATTTCCTTTCACATCTGAAGTGGAAAAGGAGAAGACAGACTAAATGAAATCCCATCCATCTTAATGAAATACAATTATATTCTCCTTATTAATCATTTAAAAATCAATATGTCTCTTCTTGGCAAACCCCGCCAGAATTTGTCATTCTGTGCCAGGCCTCAATACATCTTATCCTGTAGTGATTTTTATAAGTTCAGTCACCTGTTTCCCAGGGTAAATAACAGTGTTTCTTTGTGCTGTGATGAGAGCAAAAGAATGTCACTGTCAGGGAGCTTTAAAAGGCAGTCTATGCATTTTAATCAGTAAAAACAAGTATTTCCTGCCTGCTTACATTTTTAAATAAGTGTTCATTTAAAGAAAAAAAAAAGGTTTACAAAAAAATCCCCAAAGACTTCAGGGCAACTGATATGTATAGTTTCATACAGGGTGTTACTTGTCAGCAATAATACCATTAGTTTCTAAGGTAAAAAGTAATCTTATCTATTTCATGGGATGGTACTAATTGTATAAATTAGCTTGCAAATCTCAAGCTCAGAAAGAAACATGTGAGCTGGAATTCTTCCCACACCAATTTCTGCTGACTTATGGGCTTGTAGAAAGAATATTTCTCACTGAATCAAAAAACTTCCAAATTCTCTTTATCTGCATTAGTTGCAATGTGACCTTAAAATCTTCAGCAATTACAGACTGAATTATGATGAAATAAAATGGAAGTATTAACTGAAAAAACTTTATAGCAGGTTGCTTTGTAACAGTCCCCTAAGGATATTACCAAAACCAATAGGTATTTCCAGGAAGATATTTACATGACATAGGACATCGGGATACTTAGTAAAACTTGTCTGAGAGATCGTGAAATGTCATCATCTTTTATTTTCCTCAAAAAAACCCCCAAAACTCATGTATAAGGTTTTAAGAAAAACACTAAGTCATCCCATCTTGAAACACCTTTCTTACAGGTGCTGTTTTTGCCAATCATTCACACACACAAAGCTCTCTAATCCTATGAACATGTCAATCATGTGTCTGTAGTGAGTGAAAAAGATGATTCACTGCAGCACCAGAATAAAACCTTGGTTCCACAGGCTCCAGATGGAGTGTGGGTCATCTCTACTTTATGACAGCCCTTACAGTTCATCCTGCTACATATTTTGGAGTACCTTGGGGGAAACCCTGCAGAATGCATCATCTTCCCAATGACAATGATTATGTCATTGGCAATGACAGCTGCAATGGTCAGGATTTCACCTGGGGTGTAGCTGAGACAAAAAGGAGGTCAAACTAATAGACTTTTTCCAAAAAGAAAAATAATCGAAATAACTGGCAGGGAAAAGAAGTCACAAACAAGTCACAGACAGGATGGCAAAAACACCCTCCCGACTTCTGTTCACCTATTTGAGGCTTGTAATATTAAAAAAAATGCTTTGTATAAGTATGTAAAACATGCACTACTTGCAAAGTCAGAAGGGAATATAAGGTTATAGGTGTTACCATTTACCTTTAGTGATAATTTCCTCTCTTTGTTATATTAACCTTCTCTGTTTTATGAGCCAAAATGGAGTCAAATACTTTTCATGACAATTCAATATTTACCTGCCCAAAGTAAATAAGAGATCCCTAAAGACTTACATTCAATATGTATTGAATTTCTAATAAATCTTGTTTGCACATGGAAATAGAGGACTTGCCAGGATGGATGATATTTCAAACCTATTTAGTCCAATATTTTACCTTAGTAAACACCATCAAGGTGCTTAAGAGAAAGGTAAAAGAAATCCAGCAATAAGTAGATGCATAGCATTATAGTTCAAGTTGGAAGGGACTTCTGGAGGGCACCTGGTCTAAACACCACATAAAACCCATCTTTTTTGCAGGTCAGATTTGCTGTTTGTACAGAGGACATGCAGGTAGCATTCTGGTGTTCCTATGCCCGGTTTAGTAAGACACCAGGCATACCAGGACAAGTGGTACGTGCAGGCCTGCAAGCATTCATACACATACACACGAGGATGTGTGAACTACACAGGCGAACATTCATCCTGCATTTGCAGTCACTTCTGAGACTGCTTTTAAGAGCTCTCAAACAATTCTCTATGTTCCTTATAGCAAATAAAATGTCCAATCAAAGTGTTAACAACTGGGCAGCGGTGCTTTAGTGGACATTAGAGAGGTATTAACACAGACAAAATCTTTCTTGTTAAATACTAAAGGCACATCATCACAATCCAAAACTAACAATATAAAGCCTTGGTTTGGTTAAGTCAACTATTTTGTGATGCTGTCTAGAAAATCAAAACTGGCAACTTTTGCCAGTGGGAGCTTTTTCTCAAATCTGTCAGGGTTAAAATTGTACATCTTGTTCTATAGGACCTTTAGCAGATGGAATAACTCTAGTGATCAGGAATTAGGAAAACATTAATGAATCTGCTGATAACACAAGAAGCATTGGATGTCACAAAAGAGGTGGTTACACAAAAAAAAAAAAAAAAAAAAAAGACTGTTTAATACAGATGACCAGCATAAATGTGATACCATCTTGAATGGCAGTGATGTTCACATTCACGGAATTTATCCCACTTTAGTAATAGACATCTAAAAGTTTAGTACCAACGGAGAAAGCAATGCAATAAGAATCTCCAGAGGACAAATCATCCCATGTTAAGCTAGGAGCCTGGACATCAAGCCTGGATCACTTAGATACTGAACACAGAGCAGAAGAAATGTCTTTGCTATCCATTAGGGAATATTGATGATGAGTTTTCCTGTAACCTAGGGGATCATCAAGTGGAGAAGAGGAAGAAAGAGAAATAAACTGTTTCTGTAGCAGATTCCAAGATCTAGTCACCACTGAGTCCTTCAGAGCAGTAAGTACTGTACCAGGGTACATCAGATTTGGTATTTCCAGATGTACATAAACCCCACAGCCCTTGTTTAAACATTTGTGCAGGGGGACTCATATAGACCACAAAGAGGAGGTACTGAATGAAAAGAAGTGAAGGAAAGGAGCACCTGTTTTAGTAGGGGACACCAACACAGCACTGCATGTTCAACAGAGCAGAACAAAGGCTAAGAGGTGCCAAGATTGCTGTCCATAAATGTATCAGGATAAACAGCAGGGAGGAAAAAAGCTATTCACATTGAAGCATAGAGCTGACACAAAACAAATTGATAGAAACCAGTTACAATTACACTGGAAATTACAAGAGGATTTCTAACCATCAGAGTAGTGAAATATTTTCTAACAGGAATGGGGAAGGGGAAGACAAAACCGCAATGATTTTAACTTTAGAGCTTGATGTGTTTATGAATGGGATTAGAGATAATGTGATTATCCTCCATAATGAAGGACTAGTTCAATGATTAAGGAAGTCTTCTTTCTTTCATCCCAGTTACTTAGTAGTTTACTGTCTAAATACTATAGACTCATGATCGTTTGCATTTAGCCCATTGTAGCATTCAGTTATCTATACAAGTTTTATCCGAACGTTTAATATTTACTGAATAATAAACTATAGTTATATATTTAGATAAGAAAAACCACAGGCTATTATTTCCTTCCTTCAGAGTGTACTTTCACAATTTCTCATACATTTCTTCATATTACTTACCTTTAAGTTTCTCCAGAAAGACCAATGTTATTTGTGTAAGTATTATAGAAACTACATGATCTCACTACTCCTGTCCCTGAAAGCCTTTCTGTACAATCAGTGTTCCAAAAAGATGGAGCTGATTTGCTTTCACAAAAATCTTTAATTTATTCAAACTGGTTTATTATCCTCTCTCTTTTTTTGTCTCTTAGTCTCATGTTTCAATTCACGTGTAATGTTCTACTTTCTTTCCACCAACCCCCACCCTTGTTGACCAAATTCAAAACTGATGGAAAGCAAGTTAAATTGTTTAGTGCCAAAAATAAAGACATTTTTCAAATGCCAAGGAAAGAGAAGGATTATTAAACTTTGATGTTAATACCACAACTTTTGTAGTTTTCCTGTTTGTTTGTTTTCATCTTCCCCTGTTGTCAACAGTGCACTGGATTTTATAGGCAGTCTAACACAGAGCAGATGCTGATTAAAGGAAATGTGGTTTTCAGTGTGACATTTAAAAAAATATCACTTGCTCTAGTCTAAATGCTATATTCCTAATGAGTTTTATTTTATTAACTGTTGTGTGAGAATACAATGAGCCTATATTTAATTGAAACAGAAGTTTTTACAGCTAACTTGATGGACTGTGACTAGCAGTTAAGATTGACCAGAATACTCCTGCTGTCTACCCTGAGGCGTGAAATATAAGGTGTGGGCACACATAGCCGTTCACTCCCAGGCATCTGCATGGCTGGGATAGAATGACTGCTTCACTTCCTGGCATGTGCTGACACTCTACTTGCTACTATTCCCTTGTTCTCTGAATCTTCTCCCTGTTCCTTCCTCCTGGCTTGATCAAAACCCTTTACTACTAGCTCCAGAGGGCAGAGGCTGGCTATTTTTAGTTTAATGTAAATGAATCCTAATTCCAAGCAGAAACACCACCTCAGCAGGCATTTATAGATAATATTGTATGCACTGCCAGCTTGTAGATCATTTTGTGTCTTTTATATATACAGAAGACATAAACTGCCCCAAATGCTGGCAGCCTAAACAGACATTGTGAATGGAAGTCAAGGAGTGGGGAAAGGACTTACATGTAAGATAAAATTTAATAGCAATGGAAAAAAAATTTAATATATAATTATTTTTATGGTAGTATGAAACAAGTCTGTTTACTTGGCTTAAAATCAAACTTAATTTTACCTGAGGTGCAGGTGGAAGATATGAGGGTATGTTTCATGCTGCTTTAAGTTTTGGAATAGGCTCCCATAAAAACATAATGTTAGCCAGACTGTTCATTGTTACAAACTTCAAAAGAACTAAAGGAGCAGGTTACTCCAGGCCTGGTCCTGGATTGTCTTTATTCAGTAGACCTGCTACTGAATTTAAGATGGCCATGATCTAATTCTCCCACCTGAAAAGGAGTGGCACTGTCCCAACCTTTCTACAATGAAACCTAATATACTTTTCTTACTATGTCATTTAAACTGTACTGTGTACAGCAGGTAGTTACAATGGATTACTTGCTTAACACCATATCCTTAACATCTGCATTCATAAATCAATGAGCAAACACAGATTAAGTAATCCAAAGGTTAAATTACTGAATTGCTAACTATACCCATGGCTTTTGTTGAAAACCAGGAAGCACAACTCCAACTTTACACATTGTTTGCTTGTCCAATCAAGGGCCTTTGCAATAATGCACAATGTAGAATGAAAAGATCTTCAAAATCCTTTTGACCTATAAAATCCAAGTCTTGCTTTGCCTGACTTTCAAATTATTTCTCCAGTTAAACCATCTTTTCATTGTGTAATGGTGGTAACTCATATCTGATTTTCATCATTGAACGCTGGATCAGGGTGGCTCAGACAGCTGACCTTGTGGGATCGAACCATTTCGGTGAAAAAGTATGCAAAATACTTTCACAATGAGCACAAAATAAATAACTGTTGGCTACAAATTAGTATCAGGCTGTTATATTAGGTAACCGGTTTGAGAATCCATTGCCTGGTAGAGCTTCTTGGTGAAAAGTAATTGTTATTTGACTTAAGAAAAAAAAAAAAAAAAAAAAAAAAAAAAACAAACAAACAAAAAACCAGAATCAAGAAACTAAGTTTTCGTTTCCCTCTTACTCTGCCTTCCATAATACACCAATACATTTTCAAAGGAAGTCTTCAAGAAGGAATATTATATGAAGAAAGTATTGGGGTAGAGAAAGCAATTCAGAATAAGGTTAAAGAGGCCATAATTACATGAAATACCCACAAGGTCTAGAAGTTTGAGTGGGTCAGATGGCAGAAGTTCACATAAAGATCTAACTGCTAAGCCTGTGGTCAGCTGGAGGGACAAAATACACCAGAATCAGGCTTATACACCTCCCTTTCACACTTATGTGATGATATTTGTAATGTGAAGTTGTAGTGTCCCTTTCCTCTTGGGGTAAAACCCAAGCAGGCAGTGCACACACAAGAGTGTGTGTGGTCTTTGGAAAGACCAGTCCAGTGCCTGACACTGACATGCCTTGTTCAGGAAGGAGGTGGTCCTGAAGACTCAGATAAACTGTCTTTTCAGTCTCTCAGGATCCTCCCTCCCTACCCTATCCCCACAGAGTGCCAGCACAGTAACTCTAGGTGCTGCTGATCTTCTTCAAGGACCTTCCCTAGTGGGACTGCAGCCACAGTATGGCAGAGAGACAGACAGACAGACATTTGGAAGGGCTGGCATGTAGACTTAGCAATGTATCACCCACACTTTCAGTTCTGTGAAAACAATGATATTGCCATGCTAAAGATTCAGTGTTACAGACAACTCATTCAACATTTGACTTGAGTGCCCCTAAGGTAGCCAGAACATGAAAAATCCTTACAGCTCTCTGAAACCTCCTTGCTGTGGCGTTTCACAACATGTCCTTCACACAGTGACTCTAAGTATTACAGAAAAATCAATACAGATGCTTTAAGCTACTATGAAACACTTTCAGGAGATTTGTTGTATTAAGCACATTTCTAAGTTGTCTGCTTTCAGATTGCTTCACTGTCACACAAATAATCATGCATTGTGATTGATTGATGAGGTACAGGGGGAGGGCATGGCACAGATGCCCAAAGAATGAAATTTCCAGTCACATTTTCATGTCATTCAAAAGAAAGGTATATCTCAATCTTGGCATGATGCTCTTTATGAAGCTAGGCCAGCTCACGGTCCACTGCTCTGTAGTCATTCCCAGAACATGGCTGGGTATTAGCATGTTCCTACGCAGTCAAGCTGGGCTTAGTCTTGCAGCTGTGTATGAAAAGGAAAACAAATGAAGACTGGTTCTCATTAAATTATTATCCACGCATCAACATACAATGAGCCATAGCAAGTTGTAATTTTTATGGCTTTTGCCACAGCTGGCAGTCTACAGTCATCATATGGTTTGGTCTCAACTTGTTCAATCTTCCTACAGAAGGCAGATATAGCTTCTGTGAAGCACATTCGTTTGCCTGACACCTTTTCTTTCTCCAGGTCCAAGATATAATTACTACTAGCTGCTTCTCTGTCCTTTGGGCACCCTGGGATCTCACCTTCTCAACACTATTGTCAGAATTCTCTTTCTAATTGAAATCCCCAATAGGCATTTTAGCTGCTAACGTATGTGATTACAACCACTCCAACTTCTGTCAACTATACAATTATAGTAATCTAATTCTTATTTGTCTGAGATTTCTGTTAACTGAAGTTCACTGTCAGAAATGTATGAGCACCACCAAAACCCCAAAAAAAGACAGCACATTAATGAGACACTTCAATGTAATAGTCAGAGTTACAAATACTAAAATACAAAGAAAAAAAAAGACCAATAACCTAAGTAAGTAAACTTTAAAAATCAAGGAGAAAATAGCAGTTCTGGGGACAAATCCTGCAGTCTATTTCATGAAAAATGTTGATCTCCTTTAGTTTAGATGTTTGCATAAGAGAAAAAAGTCACAACCCACAGAAAGCTGGCAGAAAAAAGCAATTCACAAGGAGTCTCTAGATTTTTAGAATGTCCTAATGAGACATTTTCATAGCCTGTACATGTGATAATAGAGGGACCTGAGTTTCTTCATTTGGGATTTCTTTTCATCAGGTATATTCTATCTTGGCAGAGGGGAAGGTGCTACAGATGGGCACAGAAGACATCCAGGAACTTGTTTTTGACAAAAAGTTAAGCAATGATCAATTAGACAAATGTTGAAGAATCATGTTTCCAGCAGAATAAATCCTCTATGTTTACAATGTTATTGTAAAGAAGGAATTCTAAATGTATATCCTATACAAGAGCTATTTAACTGTCAGACCCATATAAGATCTAGACTGCAAATACAGTCCACGTAGATTATGCCTATGTTCCGGATGTTTGATGTCCCGGATGGTTGATGTCCCCTGCATTCCTCTTTTGGCTACCTCATCTCTCGCTAGACTTCAAGGGACAGAATATAGCACAAGGCCAGCCTGCAGGGGTAATGTGCACATTGCTGTCCTGGGAGAACCTGGAGACAGCATGCAAGTTAACAAGGAGGCTAAGGTCAAAAATCTCAATAGACCTTGTTAAATATGAATTCAGCCACTTTATCCAATATACTCACAATGAGACCATTTGGAGAAAAAAATAAATTTTCAGGGCTACAGAGCCGAGCAGAAATTATTAATTTCCAGCCTGGATATTTCTCTGCAAGTAGGTTGTCATTTCCTAGACTCAGCTTGATCCTATATACATGGTCATATTCTTAGTTTATGTAAACAACTATAGTTCTGTTAATGTCCGCCAAGCTATGTTAACATATACCAGCTAAGGATAAGATTCAAGTTCTATGTGACATAAGTAGATACAGTCAGAAGGAGGCAAAAGAAGTAAAAATACTGCAAATCATTACAGTTCATATCTAAGTTTGTAGCCAAATTAAATGGCATCATACTGGATTTGCAATTTCAATTTGCACAGAAAGCAGGCACAATCATATTACTACAGCTTTGTGCCCACAGTTCAGCAATATTGGGGAAAAGATGGAGCAAGACACTGATGAAACTTAAGGATTATGTAATTCATATATCTTCACAAATTGCTCTTTAGCTATTGCAACACATCTCTCTGCAGCTCCTCGTGCTAGGTTGTACAAACACAGTACATTCTTTTAGATCGGGGAAATCACCCATACACAATTCTTCCTTTGTGTGTGTGTCTGAGTCTCTAAAACTTTGGATCCTGCAGGCTAATTCCATCCAAATTAGCCAGAAAGAATAGAGACTTGAATGTATTGGAGGACCACATATAATGGATTCACATAAATTTCATTGGAAAGAGTAAAGAGGTGGAGGAAGGAGACTAAATAAGTGCTCTGATTAAGGTAGATCAAAACATTAGCACCTGCACTGCTTGATACCAGAGAATCCACATAGGAGCTAACCAAAGATTTCACAAATGCGTTGCTCAGAGAACAGATTCCTAGGTTTTGTCCTCTTAACTAGGCTGGATATCTTTTCCTCAACTGCTTTGCAGAAATTTGAAATATTTTAGAATTTTAGTAACAGAGAGGAAAGAGGATTTCAAAGCTCAGTTCTTGTTCCGATTCATACTTTGCAGACAGACCTTATCTTTTTAAGATAGCATCTTCAGACTGGTAGGTGTGAATAACCTCAAACATTTAATCGTTTAAAATCTAGATACAGATGAGGATTTCTGTAGTAACAAAGCCAAATAGTTAAACAGTTCTTTAGCTTTTGCTATTGTGCAAATGGTGAAACTGCTTAAACATAAAGAAACTAATTTTAATGTGTTGTAGGATCATGGGACTGAATTTCAGCTGCACTTGAAACAAGACTGAGATTGAATGTTTTCACACAAATTTTTGAGAAAACGGTGGAGATTTTCTCATTCATTTATGCACCGTTTCATATGTGTACAACACTTCACAATGTAGGATCCCTATGCTTGCGTATGGGTTGGTATCTCTAGTACTACAGCTATTCAATTCTCATTTTCTTATTAGAGATGAACGACAGAGAGATGTTACATAAAATTTAGTGTTGGATATTGAGTAAAGATTTGAGGTACGTTTTCTTCAAATCCACAATAAAAGGAAAAGGCAAAACTATGCCACTGTGACAAAACCAAGTCCAAAACATCTCCTAAGAGCAAGACATCTTTCACAATTTGACGTAGTAGACAGTAATATACCACAATGATGCAGACTTAAACTGAAACAAGAAAGCTGAGAAGTAGCATTTCTATTTCTTTAACATGGTTGGAGTCTGTGATAGAAAGCAGGATAAGAAAATGATATGTGTTCCTAAGAATTGATCTTCTATTGTTTGCTTAGTCCAGCTTCTGTGTAACAACTTGTGTTAATTTCTTCCTCGGTCATGGATTATCGCTATCAAGGTGATACAAAAGCTCTAATACAAGTGAGTTTATTGTTTTCAATATTTTCATTTAAGTACTTCAATCAATATCTGCCAAGACAATTAAAGAACTCAAATAGTAATTTTTCCCTCAGAATCAATCTTTGGTGTGGTTTTTTTTCCTAACTTTGTGTTTATTCCCCTATTTGTTTTATTTTATTTTTAACACTAACAAAAAAGTTAACACCATTTCCCCAAATTCATCCACTATTCTGATTCTCGTTGTATAAAGGAAATGAAATTTGTCACACTGCTATACATCATTTGCACTGCAGTACAATGTCCCATCTGTGTGTCAAGTACAAAACAAAAGCATTTTGTGAAAAATTGCTAAAGTAGTAATGATTTTTGTCCTCAACTCTTTGTTTTGCCTTTCAATAAAGAAGGCGACATGTGCCACAGATGATATATTATTGTTTAAGCACAACCCTAGTAACACAGTGCATAACCAAAACCATGTCTCACAGCAGAGAAACTATAGTTTACTGCCCCTATGGCTCTGATGAGAATATAATGTTCTACAGTTTATAAATGCTTTGAGGTCAACACATGATTTACTTCAGCTTGTTCATCCAATGAGCAGAAGGTCCAAAAATATATCAAGCTATTAGACAGCCCACTGGAACTTGGCGGAGACTCCCAGTGATGGAAAGCATGCCATGGAAGCCTCTCTGTCAACTGGAGATGAGATAATTAGATCCAGGTAATACATTGGAGCCCCAACAGGGAACAGGACAGCAAACATGTCATCTTTATGACTTTTTCTCATCCTCTCCAGCAACACTGGCCTGAGATAGTAAAACGCATGAAGGATTCATCAAGTTCCTAGCAAAAGAACAGCAGTGGAATAATCAAGCTATCATCTCTCCATCATCCTCATTAACCAGAGGCCTGGTGTTCTGTATAAACAGCAAAGCAACATCAACAATAGGTTGAGGAGCCATGCTAGTTAGCTGCAGCTTTTATTTTATGTTCCAGAGTAACGTCACAATCCACTGATGGGCTGGAATCTTTCAACACCCAAAAAAAGCTTGAGACCCCACTTTTAAGTTATAAAATGTATCATGCAAAAGTCTCTCTGCTGATTAGAGACCTGAGCTTCAACATTACAACTAAATATTTCCAAATGCTAATGGACCAGAACATGTCTAAATACTGTGCTAATACAGTGATTTTATATTGTATGTTCAGCTAAAGCCATAACACCATCACCTTTTCTCTCACACACATTGCTACATATACATTTTTGGAGGACCCTCTAGCTGGAACTTAAAAGTGGAGAGTTGCTGCAGGGAGAATCCCAGTGCATTAAATTAGCACTCATTTTGCACGAGAAAGGTAACTGAAAAATATCCATCTGCATATTAGTGGGAAGAAAATTTTGAGTTTCAGACTCAAAATAAAAACTTAAAAGAAACTTATGCTTTCCTTAGACATACATGCACACCTGAAAATTAGAAAAAAATACTTTAGATAAATCAAAATAACTTTAGAAATCAAAATAACTTTTAATATGGTCAGTTTATTCTAAAAAGGCAATTGTTTCCATATTCCAGATTTTTATGTGTGTAGAAAAAGGATAGTTTAAATCGTGATTGGTCCCATGTTAAAATAATATGGTCTTGTATGTGTATGTTGATTATATGATTATTGCTAACATTTACATTTTATATATATTATTATATAAATATGTACAAATATTATATACAGAATCACAGAATCACTAGGTTGGAAAAGATCCAGAGGATCACTGAGTCCAACCATTCCTATCAAACGCTAAACCTTGTCCCTCAACACCTCATCCACTCATCTTTTAAACGCCTCCAGGGGTGGGGACTCAATCACCTCCCTGGGCAGCTTATTCCAGTGTCTAATAACCATTTCTGTAAAAAATATGTTTCTGATGTCCCACCTGAACCTCCCCTGATGGAGCTTGAGGCCACTCCCTCTTGTCCTATCCCCTGTCACTTGGAAGAAGAGGCCAGCACCCTCCTTTCTACAACCTCCTTTCAGGTAGTTGTAGAGAGCAATAAGGTCTCCCCTCTGCCTTCTCTTCTCAAGGCTAAACAAATGCAATAACAGAGAGAGCAGTTGTGGCAACTATCTTTGATGTGACAAAAGGTAAGTAAATCTAAGCAACTGGAAACACGAGAAGAGGAAAAAAATCATGTTTAGCAGAGAAAGTACTAAGATTAAAAATAAAAAAATAATAATTTAAAAAAATTAATAAATAAAAAAATTAAAAAATTAAAATCTGGATAGGCCAGTTAAAAACAATATGACTTTTCCCAAGGTGTTCTTTTATAAACGTTACTTCGGTTCTTCCTTGACCATAGTACATACAGAAATTAAAACAGCACTTTTATGACTAATAATTCCAATCCATGAAGTTGCTCACAAAGGTTCAAAAGCTGAATGAATTTAAGACTAGAACTACAATGGCAAATCACACTATTTAGCATCACACACATAGGGATGCACATGACATTTAAGATTCACTGTCTATAAAAAAGAACACCTAATGGCAAAGCTGCAAATTACCCCTGCAGTTATGGGATCCAAATTTAAATTCTGTTGTAGTAGTCATGAAGAAAGCTTTGCAACATAGTTCTCAGTGATACTGGACACTTGGCGAACTATAGAAACTATGGATTTAAGAGTTTCCTAGGCATGGGAAAAAGTGTAGAAAGTACATGGATGGTAAGAGTATGCACAAAACTGCAGGTTTAACAAGTCTTAAGATTTAAAATTGGGCTCCATTTACCTCTGATCATAGGAAAAGACTGTCAAGATCTTTTTTCCCTTTTTCTTTTTTCATTCCTCACTATAAAGTACAATATTTATCTCAAGTAGTCTAGAATCAGGAAAAAGAGGTCATCCCTGCAGACAAAACAGATTTGCAAACAAGATGTAAGAAAAAAGCTTAGTTGGAACCACTCATAAGCAACAGCCATAGAGGAAAACAAATAGTAAAGCCAACTAATCTTATGACTTAAATCAGAGAAGAGAAAGATATCTAAGAATTAACTAGAATGAAATCCAGAATATATGTAACTTTTACATATGCAAAAAAAAATTACATAATGAAGGAAAAGATGGAAGCTAAACTGGAGCTATGAGACTTTACAAAAAAAGAATCAAGACTAGAGGCAACTGCATAGTGAAAAGGGGAATTATTTAGGACAAGAGGGGTAAAATAACTCCAGAATGCATAGGAACAAATAGACAAATTAACAAAGGATGTAAAAGGACTTCAAAAACAGGCAAAGATTCAACATATTAGTGAAATGCATGATGAGTAGATGTTAGAAACAACAACAAGAAAAAAGTATGCTTAGAGAGGCAGTATTGTACAGAAGCAGAAACCTATTCACAGTTATCATGACACATAAACCAGACTCCCCCCCCTTTTTTTTAATGATTACGAGTTGAAGAAAAAAGTCAAAGAGCAATTTAATTGATTCAGGCCATAGATTCTTTTTAATGCTTTCTAATAATTGATTACTTGTATACACTTTGTTTGATTTCCATCTGAGCACACAGTTTTTATGATGGTCGTATAGCCAGTATGAATGAGAAGACAGGTGCAACCCACCCTGTTGGACCATGGTCCTACATGGGACTTCTTATCTTCACTCTCAGCAAAAACTGGACTAATGAAAGACTGGGATTATTCTGAAGGCCAAGAAGGCTTTGAAATAACCTTCCCAGATACTTCAATGAGCAAGGCCACTACAGACCTACCATTTAGCCTCTCAGAAGGGTTGCAGATCTTCAGGCAGTGGCAGGAAGACCTGTTTTCACTCTGGAGGTTTCTCATACAAGCTCAACAACATTTGATTTCCTAACAAAAGTTTAAGGTGATGTAACTACATGTGCATAAAGAGCACTGTGCGCTTTATGTACTACTAAACTTCATTTCTTTTAAAAAAAACCAACCTACTGTGAATTTCCCTAGCAATTCTTTACATCACAATTTTATTTTAAAGCTTTTTAAGAAATTTCTGCCCTCCTCTGAAAGAAAACCCCCAAACCTACCAAATGAGTAAATAGAACAGGCAAACAAAAAGAAAATTCATTCGGGCTTGTTGCTGAAGTTCAGATTAGCCCAGTGTTTTTCTTAGCTATGTACCATCATCTGAAAAACTATCTCTAAATGTGGAAAAAAATGCCTCTGTCAAAAGTAGTCCAGGAAACAAAAGTGTAAAAATATCAGAGATCGTATCCTGTAAGTGGCAGAGATTGTGTTGATAGTATTCTCTTGCAAAGAATAGTATGGGAACAAAAGACTTTAGGTGAAAAACGAGCACTTAGAAATAAGAATGCTGTCAGGTATTACATCTATGAATCAGACTGCAAAAAAATTAAGTGGATGAATTGTACTGTCAGTTACCAGTGATGTACAATAGGAATCCATACAAACGTTATCTATTGCATGCAGAACTGATAATGCCATGAATGATAAAGATCATTAATCTGTTAAACAGTAGGAAAGACTCCTTTAAAATAACAGATTTAATTTTTAAAAGAATAACGATGCTAGAAGAAATCAAAGAAATGAGTGGGTCATGTTTATCCTATGTAATGATATTCTTTTGATGATGACAACTGAATCTTGTCGTGTATTCTATATAGAAATGTCATACAAGTTACCTTCAAGCATTCAGTAGATCAATTTAATTAAACCATAAATTCTCAGAATCATAGAATAAATTTTATTTTGTACCATTACCACAGATTAATATATATGCATTTTTTTAAGGCGAAGTATACAGACTGTAGAATAAATCTTCCTATAAAGGTAGAGACAATCCAGTCTAAAATATTAATTTACTACCTTTATCTTTGTTGGTGCAATAAAGAGTAAGAATAAGGGTACTTTTACACTGACACCTAACAATGAGAGGGTCAAGTCAGCTCAATAAAGCTGACAGACTAGCACGAGTGTCTGTATTTGTGTTATAAATATTACATAGCAGACATCTCATGAGTAAGAATGTGAAGGAATATTCCAGAAAAGGAATGCAAATTTACCATCAAGGAAGCGTCAGAAAATTGAAACAGCCATATAAGTTCAAATACCCATGCATGTAAAAAGTAGAACCTAAAGAAAGGAATTGTCAGTCCTTTACATTCCATTGTGGTTCAGAAGAATACAGTCAGGAAACATGTAACAAGCAAATATGACATGCCTTAAAACATATGCTTTTGTCAGAACCTTTAAGATTTATTACAAAGTTGTTATATTTGTGAACTGTTTTTTAAGCACTCATATAAAATACAAATCAGACAATTGATTAGTTTGCCACAATTCTTTGAACTCTCTCTAAAACCCAAAGAACATCTTGTAGATGGCATGTATATGGCACAGCTGAAAGATTATAAATAATACGGCAAGATGAAAATTATTACAAAGGTAAAACTAAGCCTTTGGATTGTGTCACTTATTCATCTTTTTTTGCTAAATTGCATGTTGTTGGGTCAGAGTTTCTGAATTGCATGCCATTGCATGTCTCTGAATCATCTGGTACTAGCCACTAGTGAAGATCGGCTGCTGAGTCAATGTTCTAAAGGTCTGACCTGCTCATAAAATCTTCTTGTTTGTACATGCCAGGTCATCTTTAAAAACAGATCTCTTCTTCTAATCTTTAGCCTAAAAAGATGTTATTGCTCCTTTTCCTTAGCAGAAATTGGGGGGGGGGGGGGGGGGGCCGGAAGGGTTGGGTGATCTAGCAGAGACTTATGCCATTGCTGTCTTTATGATAGAACTTCATTGCTGTCTTTATGATAGAACTTCATTGCTGTCTTTATGATAGAACTTCATTGAGAAGGCATGTTGTCCAAAGACAACATTTGTCAATACTACAACTACAATATTTAAGCTCTACATTCAAAGTACTTTACATATGCTACGGAGTCCTGCTAATGTTTCTCTATAGAATTGTAATTTGGCATCTGGCAAAAGAAAAGGCAAGTAATTTATTTATGATCAGACAGTTAAAAAATGAACCAGAGACAATGCACAAGTGATTTTGATCACCTTTTGAGTGATGTGGGAGCATTTGCTCACATTTAATACTTTAACAGACCAAGTGTTACAATGAGTTCCAGATGTTGTGTGCTGCTGACTACAACTATGTGGCAGTGACTCGTTACAAATCTTGCAGACATCTATGACAAGAAAACAAAGACGTATGGGTGTTTTCACACCAAGAAGCTCATATATACTTTTAGAAAAGCTCAGTAGTAAGAACCAGGCCCAGCCACCCTCTACATAGGCTGCAATGGCAAATTCAATTTGCAGACACAGGATCCTGCCAGCGTGCAGTGGAAGGAAGTCATTGCCTCTTCACCAGTTCTCACATTGTGGTTACCTCCCAATTCAGTGAACAGAAATGTGCTAAAACCAGTAGCACAGTATTTCTGTAAGTCTGCTAATTCCCTATGCTTTGTTTAATTACATTAACCACTCAGGGTACTAATCAACACATCACTTCATGATGATGCAGTTATAAATGTAATTATGAATGCAACATGAATAATTTCATTAAGTACTATATGTCAAGCTGCCTCATTCTCTCCACTCCCTTTGTTGGAAACATACTATAGGTCTGCTCAGCACATCTGGTAATTACACAACGTACATATGACACATCTGTACTTAAAAGTGCAATCCAGATCAATCAAAATCTGATCTTGATTCAGATCTGAATCAAGGATAATGTAACTTATGTCTGTTGAAGTTTTGCCAGAAGTAGGACTGCAGTATTCACACCAACCACTCTGTACTGAGGATTATGGAAAGAAATGTTTTCTTGCAGAAAGTAATATTTGATTTTGAAATTGTGATTCCATTACCCAAATAGCAGGAAGCAAGTCTGCCAATGGCCCTATAAACACAGTGTCAATAGCTGGTGATTCTTTCCACTTCTCACTATTTCTAGCCCAGTAGGACTTGTCAGGTTGCAACAGGAAGAACAGACAAGTCAGCTGTGTACTTTACAAATAAAGGATAGAGAGAGTCCCGTTTTCAGACAACACATAATCTAAGGTTATGTGAGGAAAAAAAAAGAAGGTGAAGAGTTCAGAGGACAATCTGTTCCTCCCTTGTGAAAAAAAAAAAAATGTTGCAGAAATAGTTTCATCCATGCCAATGGATCAGCTTTTAAAAAATGCCTACCTACTGCCTTCTACCCTGGTACCCAAATCTTTACCCTCCCCTTTCTTCCCACATGTCTACCCTCTCCTGAGGCTGAGAGTAAGAAGTTTCTACAGCCCTTTACAAAGAAAACTGAGCCTGATGCCCACCCTCAAAGCCAGTTGCTGTCCTTAAAACAAGCTAAGATTTTGTCATCTAATTACCACTATTAGAGCAGGTGGCATAAGTGAAGACAAACAGAAGTCCACCAGAACAAGTGGCCTTAAATTATAGTTATGTCTTAGTAACTGACCACAGATTGACTACTGACATTTTGCCAGGTGATCAATGCAGTCCTCGGCTGTCTTCTGCGCATGTTACACAGCAATGCTGAAAACTCAGGCCATGTTTATGCTGTGAAGAACACATTTAAAAGTGAGTAAGCACCCCAAGCTTTGTGGCCTGTCCCATTTCCCATCCTCTCTGCTCTACAGCTCAGTTTAAATCTAGATCTCAGCATGCTCCTACATGTCAAGAATGAAGATGGTAGATGTGTCCAGAGTATGATTAGCCATGTAAATGCAACCAGCATCTTACACAACAGCATGAAGAGCATTGGGCATCTGACTGTTCCCTGAGAGGCCTAGCCACGGAATTGACTGTGTGGTTTCAGATCCTGCAAACATTACAATGAAACAATAAAATCTCAAATGTTCCTGCATAAATACTGCTTCTATTTACAACTGATTGAGTTATGCTAAGCTAAAAGTCAGGGTGTGGATTCTTTATTAGTTTCAAATATATTGTACCTTAATGTGCACATACTAAATGAACTGTCAATAATGATGTTAAAATAAATATATTATTCTGATTAACAAAGAAATTCCATATTAAAAGAAAAAAAAGGATAGATGACATAGTGATAGAACAAGGGGGAATGGCTTTAAATTGGAGGGGGAAGATTTAGATTAGACATTATGAAGAAATTCTTCACAATGAGTGTGATGAGACACAGGAATAGGTTGTCCATGGAAGTTCTGGATGCCCCATCCCTGGATGTGTTCAAGGCCAGGTTCAATGAGGCCTTGAGCAGCTTGGTCTAGTGGGAGGTGACTTTTGCCTATAGCAGGGGGGTTGGAACTAAATGGTCTTTAAGGTCCCTTCTAACACAAACCATTCTATAATTCTATGATTCTAAACTGTGTTTGATCCAGGCTATTACTACAAGCTGTACAAGGAAATTAACACAAATTTTATTGAGAGATCCCACATGGGAAGTACATAGAAGCTGGCTTTATGAATAAGAACCATACTAAACTCATGAACATTTGAATACCCTTTCTTATATTTATACTCAATATAATGACAATTTTCTGAGTTAGGACTGATCTTGAAATAGGAAGCCTGAATTTCATATATGGCTGAGGGATAAGATTCAGATGAATCCTAAAGAAGCATGAACTTACTACTAAATTAAAACAAACACATCATTGAAAGTATGGAAATAATCTGTTTTGTCTATTTGAAGTACTACTTTTATTGAAGACAGCTTCAGTTTGGAGGACACAGACAATGATACTAGCTTTCTGTATTTTAGTAAACTGAAACAAAAAAAAAAGAAGAAGAAAAGAGCTATAATTGTATTTTCTAATGAAAAATACTATTTCAGAATCATGTAGGAATTTCAGATCATATGGATGTGATTGACTTCTTACAGCTACATTTTGTGTTGGTTACCTGCTTGTGTAAGTTTTCCACTGCAAATCTTATTTTTATAATTTCTCACTGGGCATAGCATTGCATATTATGACATAGGCTGTCAATACAAAGCCTCATCTTGGAAGAACATTATAGATGTCTTTTCTTTATTTCTAAATTTCAAAATGCTTTTAGAGAAAGTTAGACTATGATTAAGTGGAAGGGAGGCAACAATTAAAAGTCTGTCAGTCCAGAGCACTTCCTGCTTTTGTGTAACGAATAAAGAATTTATGGGTCTGATTCTCAGCTTTATGTTAGTGAAACGCCAGTGATTTCAGTGGAGTTATTTTGAGTTACAGCCGCAGTGAAAGGAGAATCAGGACATATTGCACTAAATAAACTTAATACACAATATATAGTCCCACAAGATTCATTCTTAAAGAAAAATAACATAAAAAAAGCAAAGTGAACAGCCATGAGAGTTCTGCAATAACAATTAGAAAACAAATATTACTCTAAAATTCTGCATTTCCTCAACATTCAGGAAGAATTCTACTGAACAGCTCAGAACATACATATAAAAGGGCATACGATGTCCTAGGAGCACAAAGGCAGCAGAGAAGTTAAACTTTGCAAAATATAGAAGATTGTATACAGGAAGTAAGAAAGAACATTAAACAGTAGAAGTAAGCAAGTTCTGTTAAAGCTTTATGATTCCACTTAACATTTATGAAGTTTTGTCCTTAATGAAAACAGGTTTGACAGGACTCAACAGGGTAACAAGCAGGAGAAGCTGGAAGATGCCTTGCTACTAGAAAATTATGATCTAGTTGCCATCACTGTAACACAGTGGGATGAATCCCATGACTGGAGCATGGCTACCAATGGCTACAGGCTGGTCAGAAGGGACAGAGAGGGAAGGAGGAGTGGAGGCATTGCCCTCTGTGTCAGGAAAGGGATAGAATGTGAAGACCTGTCATTAAAGAGTAGCCATGAATAGATTGAAAGCATGTGAGTGAGAATAAAAGATAGAGGAACTAATGGGAACTTTGTGTTTGGTGTATACTACAGGCCACCTGATCAAGGAGAGTCAACAGATGAAACCTTCTTCCTCCAGCTACAGGACGCTTCATACCTACAAGCTCTCATCCTACTTGGGGACTTCAACCACCTTGATATATCCTGGAAAATTAGTAAGGCAATCCAGGAGCCTCCTGAAGTGCATTGAAGATAATTTCTTAGTCCAGCTGATAGAGACCCCCACCCAAGGAGATGCAATACTGGACCTGATGGTCACTGATACAAGTGATACAATGAGGCACAAGAGTACTCAGTCCCCATATGTAGGAAATCAGGCAGGAAAGGGAAGAGAACAGCATGACTGAATCGAGACCTGCTGGTCAAACTCAAGAACAAGAGCAAACTGCACAGGCTGTGCAAACAGGGATGGGTAACCTGGGACGCATATAGGGACACTACCCAGTTCTGTATGGATGAGATCAGGAAGGTCACGCCACAAATGGAGCTGAACTTGGCAAAGTGAAGACCAACAAGAAGGGCTTCTGTACGTGCATCAATCAGAAGAGGAAGCTTAAAGAGAAAGTACCCCCACTGATGGTTGAAAGTAGTGACCTCATATCAACAGACAAGGAGAAGGCTGGGGTACTTAACAACCTTTTTGCCTCTGCCTTCACTGACAACTGCTCTCTTCACACCTCCTGGGTCATGGGACAAGATAGTAACCAGGGGAGTAAAGCCCCTCCTGTAGAGGAGGATCAGGTTCGTGACCACCTGAGAGATCTGAACATATATAAGTCTATAAGACCTGATGAGATGTATCATGGAGTCCCAGGGGAATTGGTCAAATCTGTTGCCAAGTCACTCTCCGTGATATCTGAAAAGTCATAAAAATCAGAAGTCTCTGGTGAATGGAAGGAGGGTAAAATTGTGCCTGCTTTTAAAAAGGGTAGATAAGGGGGAATTACCAGCCGATCAGTGGCACCTCTGTGCCTGGAAAGATCATGGAACAGATCCTCCTAGAAGCTACACACAAGCACACAGAGGACAGGGAGGTGATTAATGATGACCAGCACAGCTTCACCAAGGGCAAGACCTGTATGTCCAACATCATGGCTTTCTCTGATGGGGTAACCACAGCAGTGGACACAGGTAAACCAATGGATGTGATCTATCTGGACTTCTGTGAAGCCTTTGACACAGTGCCCCACAACATCCTTCTCTCTAAACTGGAGAGATATGGATTTGATGGATAGAAGATTTGGTGGATAAGAAACTGGTTGGAAGGTCATATTCAGAGAGTGGTGGTCAATATCTTGAAGTCCAGATAGAGATCCATGACAAGTGGTGTCCCTCAGGGTTCTGTACTGGAACCATTGATGTTTAATATCTTCATCAATGATATTGACAACAAGACTGAATGCACCCTCAGCAAGTTTGTAGATGACACCAAGCTGAGTGGTGCAGTTGCACAACAAGTGCAAGGACCTTGCATTTGGCCTTGTTAAACCTCATGAGTTTTGCACAGACTCACTTCCCCAGCCTGTCCAAGTCCCTCTGGATGACATCCTAAGGGATGACATCCTAAGAAATTCTTCACAATGAGAGTGGTGAGGCACTGGAAAACATTGCCCAGGGAAGCTGTGGATGCCCCATCCCTGGAGGTGTTCAAGGCCAGGTTTGATAGGACCTTGGGCAGCCCGATCTAGTGGGATGTCCCTGCCTGTGGCAGGGGTTTGGAACTAGATGGTCTTCAAGGTCCCTTCCAAGCCATACTCTTTTATGATTCTATGACTCCTTTTCCTTAGCAATAAGAGTAATATTAAACTGCTTTTAAATTGTAACTGCCAATGTTGACACTTTTCTGTTACAGTAAACACCAGTATTTCATGGGTTTCAGAAGAATGGATGTTATTACACAGGTTAGTTAGACTTAATAGGCTCAGTGGGACCATTAGTCTTCAAGTCAAGAAGTCCTGCATACATGTCTTAACAGAAGCAAAGCTTTACTCGCTCCAGATCACCCTTATGTAATGCCTTTGTTTTCAGAGAAACAGCTCTAGATTTACATCACAGCTACTGAGAATGCATGTGACTTGCTGAATTCAACTGAGGAAAGAATCTCCACCTTAGGATTTTGATTCTCAAAATTCATCACCAAGTGTGTGATGCCAAAAAACAAATAAATGAGATGCTAAAAACTTGGTATATGTGATCCCCCCCCTTTTCCATAAACTGCATAATCTGCAGTCCTGAATGGTGGTTGACTGTTAAGGGAAATGAAGGAATAATGTACTTGAAACTTCAGGGAATAAAGCTGCTGCTACCCCCAGACATGCCAGAAGTTTTACTTGAATGTATTAGAAGGGAGTGTGCAGAAACAGTGTAGAAAGACTCATCAATCCATCTGTACGTTCATTTGGGTATGGGTGGTCATTCACAAATAGTTGAACTCAGGATGAATACCAGAGATGAACAAGATGGGATAAAGCACCAGCCTCAGCATTTATGAAGAAACAATAGCACTTCAATATATCAAGCCTTATCCCTGTGAAGTCAGCTTCTTTTCTGAGGAGAATTTAATTTAACCATAAGCAGCAGAAAGACAAAGACTTTGCTCTTCTGGTAAACTCTATCATAATATGAAGGGAAAAATGAAATTGTAGAAAATATTGTGTGCGGCATTTTTTTTGTATTAGTCTGATGGAGTTTTTATATGGCAAATATGAAAACATCAAGTTATTTGACTCTCTTTTGGTCTGATCAAGTTCACGCATCATTTTTGCTGATTAAATTAAAAAAAAAAATGGAAGGGGGGGGAAAGGTGGCTTTAATTGAGCTTTACAAACCAGCAGTGATATTTTTAGGTTTCAGATGAAGGTACCAGCCAGCAATATGTCATGCCATTGAGGGATCTTCCCAGAAAAGTTGGAACCAATCAGATTATTTTCCTGAAACCTTCAGAAACAGAATATATGAATTCAAGTAGCCTTAACTCATTCTTAACAATTGTTATCAGCAACAAATGATTTAAATAAAATCAGTTCTATGCAATCAGCATCAAAATTGTAGTCTAAAAAATCTCACCAGTTGAATGTAATGGCCCTGATACACATGAGCCCTTTTTTTTTCTCCAAGATGCAACCCCTTCTTTGCTTACATTAAGAGATCAGATGGTCAGTATAAATATGTAGAATGTTTTGTTGTTAAATACAGAAAACATTGAGCACTAAATATAATACATATATTGTTTATACCCTCCACAGCAGCTCTGAAAGTTTCATTGCAGCTTTTGAAACTCTAGCCCACAGTGTGGAAATAGGACAGTTTAATATACTTAAATAGAAGTGCCTTGTCACCGTCTGCTGAACAAATACTTTAAAGTAATGCTCGTGACCATTTCTCCAATGTCAAAATAATTTTTTAAAAAAATTAAATTTGCCTGAAAGTCAAGTATAGTTCCTTAAATAAGTTTCCTACCAATATTTTGCTGCGTGCTACAGACCTCCTTTACAAGAATAGTTAGAGAAGTGAGAGACTTGGACATACATATGTGGATATGTTCACACAAAAATTTGTCCAAGGGATGAGTATCCTAAAATCTCTTTACAAAAGTCTCTTAGCCAACCTAGGGCAGGAACAATGCCTTGTGAAGGAGATGATCTATCACAGACTGCAAACAAGTGAATAGATAAAGACACACTCAAATCCGTTTGCAAAACATTCACAGGCTTTAATATATGTGTCTATGCAGGTTTTCCAACCAATTTTGAACCAAGATTCATTTCAAATGTCTCCTCCCCATGCCAAAAAAGCTGGGGTGAATTCACCAGCTGCATTATTTACCACATCTGTCACCTTGCTGTCAACTCCTAGCACTTTTTTTCCCCACTGCTAACAAAAAGTTCAAAAGGGGAAGATCATCTGATTTTTCTTGACAACCCCTTTTCTGTTTCCCAATCTGCAAGCATATATATTTGACATATTTAGCTCTGGCTGGTTTGTTTCAGGTTTGATACTTCTCAGAAGCTTACTGTATGTGTGTTACCAAATATGTCTCAATATGTATTTTAAAAAAAAGGAAAGAAAGGGGAAAAAATCATTCTGTTTCAAATAATGAGCATGTGCACCTTTTTGCCTCAGGCCTTCATACACAATTTAGCCAGAAAGCCAGGGCAGATCATGATTTAGCATTTGACATCTCTTGCCTTCAGGCCAGGGGAGACTAATACAGATTTCTGACTCTGAGCACACCATGGAAAAAAAGTGAGAGAGAGAGGCCTTTTATTGACTAAATGATAAAGAGGTTTGTAATGATAAATAACAGTCATTTTATTGTGGAATTCCCCAGAAAAGATGCATTCTGCAGTGTCTGAAGAAGCCTAAAAGCCGAAGCTGGTTCCCTGTGGATCCAAACCTGTTAAGCTGCAATCTTTCTGGGCAGAAATAGAGGTCGCAAATTGCATAGGACCTGCACTATTAAAACTGTATAAGCATGATACATAATCACTGCTGCATCCAGGACGGTTAGCACTAAGAGGATTAGCTGAAGGCTGCTTCTGGATTTCACTCCCCCAGTCTGCATCTAAAACAAGCTTGGTGCACACCCAGCCTGCTTGAGAATTTTCTGCCAGCTTTGATCGATAGTTTAATTGTAAACTTTGGGAGCAATAATGGATAATTCGGCTTGAACCGTCCATTATAAGCGCTGTTGCTGAGGATGGAGCCTTCAAAATTAAACAAGAGTTGTGTAATATTATTACATTTGTACCACTCACCTACAGTTAAATTCCATTTACAAATACTGTCTTGACAATGTATGGAGTTCAATAAACACAGGCCCAGGTGGGTTGACTGGGGAAAGGAAAGAGAAAAGAAGCTAAAGCAAATTATTTGCTATCTATTCCTGAAAGGTTTCTATGTTAACTTCATATATTAAAACACGTAGAAATAGAAATAGGAATTGGGAGAGAAGAGATAGAGGTAGAATCAAGCATAGATCTAAGTTGTTGTTACTGTTTTGACTGCAGCACTGTGATGGAAACATACCTAAATATCTGTGAGGGATCATGGTATGGCAGTAAAGTAGAAAAACATCCCAGGGAAGAGGTAAACACGTTGCTCAGACCGTATAGTCTGTGGCAATATCAAATTTTCATTAGTACCTAAAGCAGTTGGTTGAGCTAGACTGGAGATATTTGTGCTGTCATATGGGTCATTTTCTAAAACACTAGAAGAAACAGCAGTATTCTGTGGTGAGAAATCACCCTGTCTTGGAAGATGAATGTATAAAATGGCCAGGAGTTTAGCTATCAAGCTTTCTGGCAAACACACTCTGCAGTATCACACATGCAGACACTTCCATCCAGTTCTAAACTGAGTAATGAGGAAGTGAAACCTGTAAGAACATGGAATTTGAAATAAAAGAAGCAGTCGTGCAGGCACAGACCTAATTCAGTTTACAGCAGCAAGATCCAAGCATTTCCCTAATTGTATTATGTGTCTCTCAGTTGAATGGATAGAATTTGTTTAAAAATGAGAACACAGGGTCAGTAGTAATTTGTGCTACCAGATTTACAATGAATTTAGGATCTCAAGTTAAGTTTACACCATATTTTAGAACACCATTAAACATTCCACAATTAACTGGAATTGAAATGAATTCCCTAATTCTAAAAAGATGTGTGTGTTGGGAAAGAATGAAAAGGTCACAAAAGAGCTTTCTGATCCCTTACAAATACTATTGACTTATATCAAAACTCCTTAGTTTTCACAGTTGAGCTCTCATATTTTGTACAAATGACTGGGATTCAGGATGAGAAATATTTTGGTCTCGTTTTCTTTGTTTAATTTTTTCTTTTTTTTTTTTTTTTTTTTTTTAGAAAATGACATCCATATTTATTGGTAAAGTAATCTAAAACTCGACTTACATGCTTTCTCATGTCTGGCTACTACGCAGCTAAATGTCGATATTCTCACTGCCTTTCTTATTACCCAGCTAGGACACCAGATATAAAGTTGTCTAGCATGAAAAAAAAGGAGCATAAAAGTGTAAGGCTTATTCTTTGGGTTTCTGCAAAACCACTTGGAAAATTAAGCAAAGGGAAAACAAATGGTAGTAAATTGACAGGTGTAATTTCCAGGACAGGAAGTTGCTGAGCTTGGCAGATGAAGCCAAGTAGCATTGACCTGTGCACTACAACCACTCTTGCACTGTGTATAAGCCATTCCTGTTGAGTGGCTCTAACTTTCATGGCTCAGAAGTTTTCAAAGAAATATCCATATCCATATCCATTTCATTTCACTCCTTTTCTTTTATGGCAAAGATGTACTTGTTCCATCTATAATATGTTATTTGTAAAATTATGCCGATGTCAGCATCATAAAGTAACTGCAGGATTTTAGCCTTTCACTGTGGTTTTCTCTTTTAGGGAATGAGGAAAATAAAGGTTTTGGTTTATAATGCTACCATGTCACTCTCCAGAACACTCCTTATTTCATGAAAGACTCCCACAACCTGTGGCAGAAAAGGTCTATGGCTCTAATATTGTATGCTCAGAGAGAACTAAACTGCAATCCAACATACCAGTAATGCAGCACTCTAAGATCACACTGTCAGTGATTTTGGATGGATCAAAATAAAAATCTGTATGTAAGCAGCCCACAACTTGTTTTCTATTTTCACATTCAAATCCCAAGTAGAAATACAATTCCCCAAATGAGGACTGTGGGTTAGGAAAGGGTACAGATCCGAACCTCACAGTCTGTTGAATACCTCATGTTTTGTAGACTATCTCTCTATACTCAGTACAACAGTGGTATGAAATTAGGTACTAATCATCAGAAATGAGTTTACTGATGTTACACTGATACTAGGGTAATTACTAAACTTAAAAATAGAACAACTCTGTGCTTACAAATGAGGGCCTGAGCCCTTACAGCCTCCCTTTTCATGGGGAAAAAAGAAGCAGTAGCGTCATACTACTCAAACTTCTTACTAAAGACCTTCTGCAAGACTTTGGACAATTTTCCTACATTTCCCTAGGCCTCAGTCCTGTCTTTGACAGGACAGTACAAATAACAATTTTGTAAGTTGAGCTGAGGAGTTGTGTAAATATTTAAAAATTGCAGTATGATGTGCAGCTTAATTTGAAATAATGAAAATGTCCCATGTGAAATGTTGTACCTATGATAAGTTCTTACCTTCTGCTGCTTTCCTGCTGTGATTTACACAGCTGATTTAATTTTCACATTTCCAGCTCAGCATAATTAACACTCAGTTCCTGAATATGTAGGCAAATACTGCAAATTGCACCAAACAAATAATATATGGATTTTATAACTGAAGATTCAGGTAAGATTTTGGTTTATTTAAGTTCTATTTGTTCTTTCTTCCTTTAAATTGATCATACAAACTTTTTTTTTTTTGCCAAATCTTTAACCTGATCAGGCAAATATTAGCAGAATGTGACAGTCAGTTACCAACTAGAAGCACGAGCCAGTTTATAAGCAATATTACTTGCCAAAGGATCCTTCAAGGCTAAAAATGTGAATGGACTGAAGTTGGCAACATACAGCCATTTCGCAGGATATCAAAGCTAAAAAAGAAATATAAGTAAAATCAACAGTCTCCAACACATTTTCCAGCTTCTGTGGGTCCTTTACACATAAATAAATTAAGGCAGAACTCTGTATGTGAAAATAAGGTGGGAGTTGTGCTTGGCCTTGTTACCGTGGAGACTGACACAGTTTGATCTATTAAATTGTGTCCTGTGGTCACAAGCCATCACCTAGCGCTCAACAAACAAGGATAAGTAGTTAGCATTTCTCAGAATGGAGACAATGTTATCCCATTTAGTGATTTAATAAATGCTGGAGATTTCCTCCTCCCTTTCCTGAGAAACAGATTAAGGACAATGTATAATGTTTGAAGGGAAAAAAGTAAGCTACATACATAAGCTAAGTCCTTTTGGTCATCTAAGTAACAGTATAGTTTGGCCTTTGGGAATCATTGGTTTTACTTAAAATGGACAGACCAAAAATCACATGAGCCAACTGAGACATCACTATTCACTTTAATGTCGCTACCTCCTTTTTCCTCTTCCTGGGGGTAGCCATCACTCTCATGACTCTATGTCTGTGTGTCCCAATTTCCTCTACCCTCCTCCCCCCATTTTTTTTCTCTTGTGTTCCAAGTTCCTGAAATTTATTTTCATCAGAAAGCTCAGCTAAATTGTAACAAGGAGACATACAGAACCAAACCACTGAAGATAAGCACACCTAATTATTTGGTGCATATAGGCTTACTTCACCCTATCATCACTCAGATCTCTGGATTTGTTGCTCCAGGATGAGCTCTGATCCTTCAGATCTCATTTCTGTATTGGACTTGACAAGCAGTTAATGTCCACAGCCCTTTCTTATTCAGAGCAGGGTATTGGAAGGCTTATCAAAACCTTTCAGAGGGACAAAGGTTCTCAGCAAGCTCATGCAAAATGAACTAAACTAGCATTTGCAGCTGAGGAGTTTCTTATTCCCAGTTCTCCTTGGCTCTCAACAGCATTTTTGCGTAAGACTAATTTCATCTTGTTTTATCTGATAAGAGATTTTTAAAAATACACATTTTTGGTGGAGATACAGTATTCACATGGGCATTCAGCCATTCCTTTTAGAAAGAATAAAGTACTTTTCTGAAAGCTCTTTGGTTTTCTCTTTCTAGACTAACTTCTTGGCAGATGCTGGTTAATTGATATGCACATTTCCAAGGTCACTTTTCACAGTGAAATAAATACTACTCTCTGCTCCTTTCCTAACTCCCTGTGTTTCCCTCATGCTGATAACTATGACAAGAAGACCGTGTGTTCGAAGCACGGAATCACACTCAAATTTTCACAGGCATACGCCTTTCCTTGAAACAGGTTTGTGCTGTCTACCCAGCAGTGCATTCTGATGGCACATATGACACTGCGAACAGCTTGGGAAGAAAGAATCACAGAAATCTGGCTCAAAGTAGAAACACCAGTTTGGAAAGAGCCTTGTTTGTTGGTAACAAGGTTTATAACCACAAGAAAACCATCACTAAGAAATACTAATCTTCTGATTCACTGTTTAGTAGGATCCTGTCCCATAGCCCCCAGCTCTGGCTGAGCTCCACTGCCATTATAAGCCCATGATAAAACTCCTCTAGATTTTAACAGGATGAGTTATGCCAGTTATACTGCTTGTTTTTAAAGCCCTTCCCAGAGCGCTCTTATAGCCAAATCAGATATATGCAATCAACAAGGTTTAATTAGTTACTTACTGTCCTTCAAGGTTTTGCAGCTTATTTCAGCCTGTGATTGCTAGAAGAGGCTTGTGTTTAGCTCCAATGTCTCTGTCGAGAGATTGTGGCGATTGGAGGAGATTGGATTGACATTGTCGAGATGGATTGTGGAGATGAGAAGATTGAGTGCCTGTGGGTTAAAATCAGAGGAGCCCTTAAGAAGGTAGATTTTGTGATGAGAGTCTGTTACAGGCCACCCAGCCAAGGAGAAGCAGCTGATGAGCTCTTCTATAAACAGCTGGGGTTAATCTCCAAATCAATGCCACTTGTTCTTTTGGGAGACTTCAATATCCCTGATTTCTGCTGGAAGTACAATAGGGCAGAAAGGAAGCAGTCTAGGAGGTTCCTGGAGTGTGTGGAAGACAACTTCCTTGCACAGCTGGTGAATGAACAAACGAGGGAAGGTGCCCTCCTGGACTTGCTGTTTGTCAACAGAGAAGGCCTTGTAGGGGATGTGGCAGTAGGAGGACGCCTAGGACTAAGTGATCATGAGATGATAGGGTTTTCTGTTCTGTAGGTGAAGTGAAGAGGGTAGTTAGCAGGACAGTAGCATTAAATTTCCAGAGGGTAGACTTTGAACTCTTCAGAAGGCTGGTTGGCAAAGTCTCCTGGGAGACAGTACTTAAGGGCAAGGGAGCCCATGAGGGCTGGGAGCTATTCAAAAAGGAGATCCTAGCAGCTCAGGAGAAAGCCATCCCCGTGTTCCAGAAAAAAAGCCAAAATCCAGCAGGGTCAAAAAACAGCTTGGTTGAGCAGAGAGATCTTGAGTGACATCAAGAAGAAGAGGAATGTTTATAGGCTCTGGAAGAGGGGACAGGCCACTTGGGTAGACTACAGTAGAGAAGTGAGGTTGTGTAGAGAAAACATAAGAGGGGTTAAGGCTAAACTAGAAATCAGGTTGGCAAAGTCTGTGAAACATAACAAAAAAATATATTTCTATATATAAAATATTTCTATAAATATATAAATAACAAAAGGAGAACTAGGGAGACCATACAGTCCCTATTGGACACAGAAGGAACAACAGTGACAGGGGATGAGGAGAAGGCTGAGGTACTTAATGCCTTCTTTGCCTCAGTCTTTAATTGTAAAGTAAGTTGCTCCCTCTGTGTACAAACCCCGGAACTAGAGGAGCAATACGAGGCTCCCGTGGTCCAAGAGGAGGTGGCAAGAGCCTTGCTTGCCCAACTAGACACCCACAAGTCTATGGGGTCAGACGGGATTCATCCAAGGGTATTGAGGGAGCTGGTGGATGTGCTGGCCAAACCCCTTTCCATCATCTTCCAACAGTCCTGGAAGACTGGGGAAGTTCCACTGGACTGGAGGCTGGCTGATGTTGTGCCCATCTACAAGAAGGTTCACAGGGAGGATCCAGGGAACTACAGGCCAGTCAGTCTGACCTCAGTGCCAGGGAAAGTCATGGAACAGCTGATCTTGAGTGTTATCATGAAGCACATGCAGGAGAATTGGGTGATCAGGCCCAGTCAATATGGGTTTACAAAAGGCAGGTCTTGCCAAACTAACCTGATCGCCTTCTATGACAAAGTGACTCAGCTGCTGGATGAGGGAAAGGCTGTGGATGTGGTCTTTCTGGACTTCAGTAAAGACTTTGACACAGTTTCTCACAGCATTCTGCTATGGAAACTGTCAGCCTCTGGCCTGGACAGGCGCACACTCTCCAGGGTTGAAAACTGGTTGGGCGGCCGGGCACAGAGAGTGGTGGCAAACTGTGTTAAAAGCAGCTGGAGGACAGCTACAAGTGGGGTTCCCCAGGGATCAGTACTGGGTCCAGCCCTGTTCAATGTCTTCATCAGTGACCTGGATGAAGGCATCAAGTGTACCCTTAGCAATTTTTCAGATGACACTAAGCTGTGTGGAAGTGTCGATCTGCTGGAGGGTAGGGAGGCTCTACAAAGGGCTATGAACAGGCTGGACAGCTGGGCTGAGTCCAATGGCAAGAGGTTTAACACGGTCAAATGCCGGGTCCTGCACTTGGGGCACAACAACCCTATGCAGAGCTACAGACTAGAAGTCTGTCTAGAAAGCTGCCAGGAGGAGAGGGACCTGGGGATGTTGGTCAATAGCCGACTGAACATGAGCCAGCAGTGTGCCCAGGTGGCCAAGAAGGCCAATGGCATCCTGGCTTGTATCAGAAATGGTATGACGAGCAGGTCCAGGGAGGACCTTGAATACTCTGTGTAGTTCTGGGCCCCTCACCACAAGAAGGATGTTGAGGCTCTGGAGCGAGTCCAGAGAAGAGTGACAAAGCTGGTGAAGGGGCTGGAGAACAGGCCTTATGAGGAACGGCTGAGAGAGCTGGGGTTGTTTAGCCTGGAGAAGAGAAGGCTGAGGGGAGACCTCATTGCTCTCTACAACTACCTGAAAGGAGATTGTTGAGAGGAGGGTTATCGCTTCTTCTCCCAAGTGACAGGGGATAGGACAAGAGGGAATGGCCTCAAGCTCTGCCAGAGGAGATTTAGGCTGGAGATTAGGAGGAGGTTTTTCACAGAAAGGGTCACTGGGCAGTGGAACAGGCTGCCCAGGGAAGTGGTTGATTCACCTTCCCTGGAGGTGTTTAAGGCACAGGTAGATGACATGGTTTAGTGTTTGATAGGAATGGTTGGACTCGATAATCCGATGGGTCTCTTCCAAGCTGGTGATTCTATGATTCTATGATTCATTGCCTCTGAGCGGCTCCTGCTTCCAATCACTTGGTGGTGCTACAGGAGAAGCAGAAGGAACCCTTTCCTGATTTGATCAGAGTGAACTCCTTGTTCCTTCTTTTCTTGAAATGGTTAATTAAAAGGATAGACCAGAAACGTCGCTTAGCCAGTCAGGGAGACAAGTGAACAAACATTTACTCATATACCCGTGGTCCATATCAGCTGCATCATTTTTAGCACCTGTTGTAAAATAAGACAATACCTCTTTCCAGGCCATGCAGTGGTGGGATCCATGCCCAGCATAAGGAAACCATCCACCTTCTAAAGTTAAATGGGCCCTATCTTTGGGATTAAAATATGGCATTTATAACATAGTAGTAGGCAGATGCATCAACATGGTTGTGAGGCGATATGCATTAAATGAAGTTAATCCATGCCATGACAATCCTAAAGTTGCAAGACAAAAGAAGGTGGGCAGCAGAAAAACCAAATATTGTCATACAAGAGAGAGTCACTACCACAGTTCTACCAGACCTTTGTCACAAATTCAGAAAAGGCTCTTCAACAGAGACAACAATGAAACTTACAGTAAAAGCAAGCTGAGTTCTGAATCATGGCTTCACCAAATCTTCACTAGCTCCTGCCAATCACTTTAATGAAAAGACTTATGGAAATTAAGAGAAAGAGAACACTTGGGTACATTTTTAAAATTTTGAAGAGAAGGAAAGGCAGTTCTATAACCTGCAGTGGAATTATATAAGAGAACTTGAAAACATATAGATAGGCTATCTTCTATTACATTGCACGTGTTGGTAGACTGATTTTTGTAAAAACATGGTTGCTTAACCTCTAAGACGTTAGTTGCAGTACAAGTGATGTCCAAGTGTAGGCTAATCATAGTGGAAGAAAAGCCCTCACAACAGCTTCTTCTTGACATCTTCTACCATTTCGGTTAACTCAAAGTAGCTAAGTCAACATTCCTAGGAAAGCTAAGCTAAGCTAACAGCCTCTGTGCATGTGGGAGTCAGAATTCCAGTTTGAATGCTGAAACCTGCAATATACTCATATCCATGCAAAGGCAAATTTTCTTTGCATGATGCTTTTATGAGGATCAGCAACTGAAGGAAACAGACGTTGCTCTAAGCTTTGGCAACGACTAGTTCAAAATCCCTCAGCAAAGAACCCCTCACAAAAAAAAAAGACAATAATTCCCTCATGCTGACATCCGCTTCCAGTCCTTTCTGTAGTGGCAATTCACCTTCACAGTGTTAAACGTATTTCCATCTGCAGGCTGCCAAAACCCAGCATTTACTATCAAGTAGAAATGAACCAACTTTAGAGTACAATAGAATGGATTTTTTTCCCTTTTTGCGTAGGTGTTTCTTTACTTGAAAGAAAGCTACTGTATAAAAGACAAGGAAAGCAACTTTCAAGTGCATGTGCCATTTTAAAATAAAGGCTTCTTCTCACATACTCAGAATTTTACCAAGAAGTAGCAATTACAGGATTATCTGTTACTTCAAACATGAATTCTTTGGTTCCTGTTCTTGCCTCACTTTATTACATTAATAATTATGTTTTAAGCAGTCTGGGTCTCTTTTTTTTGTATTTATAAGCTGTAGTTCGGTACTTAATGTGCAGTCATAGAATTGCTCACCAAAAGGGAAGTTTGCTTTCCGTCCTGTTATAACAAGATTCAGCAGGTAGTTAATTAACACAAAAAACATTTCCTCAGTCCCTTTTCAGGGAGAAAGACAGTAGACAAGTGATGATTGTCTCAATGAGGTTTGTGTTTTCTTAAAGACCTGATGAAGTAAGTATGCTTATTCCTCCATAAAAATTTGCATTTGGAATTTGGAAAAGCTGTTTTCAAGGCAGTCAGAAAACCATGCGAGTACTAAATAATTCTTTTCAAGTAAACCAACAGCTTTTATTAGCATACATGTCTTGATCAAGAAGATGGATATTCTTGTCCAAATAGCTGACTGCAACCTAATTGTAACTCTGAAGCAAGACATCCACAGGGTTTTAGAACAGCCAGTGGTGCAGGCACTGCCAGGGGATTGAACTGTGGCAAGCAGGGACCTGCACTAAGGGACAGCACAGGCAGTCTCTGCAGGGCCAAAGACAAACATTGCTGTAAAAGGCTCAACAACTGCTGTCTAAGGTGCCCTAAACATACATTGGGATAATAACATGAACCAGGTCAGGATTCGAGAAAAAAGTTTCAGCACTGGTATTTTACACGGAATAAATTTGGTCAATCCTGTGGCTCCTTGGGAAACCCCAGGGGAGGAGACATATAAATACAAATATCTATAAATCAGTCTGGAGTCTAAGGGCTGCAAAGCTACTTTAAAGTCACTGCAGCTTTCTTTTATGCACCTTGGTCTGTAAGTTAGACACTGCAGCTTTCAAAAATTTTACTGTTATAATAAACTCAGACAAAGGTTCAGCTGAAAAAAAATATGGAGGGTGGAGCAGGAGGTAATTGAACATGCCGAACAGTAGTAGGTTTTTTTTCTGAAAGAGCTATTTCAGAAATGCTACGAATTTCTCTGCCTGAAATGTAAAAAATGATATTCTAAAGAAAGTTTTTCTTCCCAAAAGGGCAGCTTTAATTTAAAAATTGACTTGTAATTTTAAAAAAGAATTTTTTTTTTTAAAGATAACTTATAAAGCATAGTTTGTAACTTAGTCTGTGCTGGACAAAGCACACTGACTGATTGGAAATATTCTTTCTTTTACTTTTTTTTTTTATTTTTTAAAGAGAATTAAAAGCATTCTGTGCTGGTTCAATCCATGAAAAACAAAATATCTTTTATTTACACCAACAATCATTATACCTGCGCAAGGCACAGAAATCATATTGTTCTCTGTTTGAGGAAGCTGAGGAAGCAATAGTCCAGTGACTTATGCAAGATCACATAAGATGTCAATATTATTGCAGAGAATTATACTGTTCCCTTTCCTTGTTAGTAAAAACTATTAACAGGGCATCAGAAAAAGCTGTCATATCATACTGCTAGTCTCTGCAACCAAAAAGAAAAAGCCCAAGTGAAACAAGAATTGGAGGTAGATCCTATCAGGGCCATTTTGCATGCACTATGCTTACCATTTTTCATTCTGTGCGTGGTTTGTTTGTTTTTTTTTCTTGTTGCTGTTGATTTTTTAAATCTGTAAAGGCAGTGAGCATAGACCAAGTATCAGAACAGTCGGCAGTATTTCACATCATATGGAAGCCTCCTTTATACCCAGGTTTTGATTTTCCCTTCTGAAATTTCTAAAGCCATATTCTATGTAAAATAAACACTTCCACCTACATGAGATTTTACACTTGTTTACTTGACACACAAACCACCAATATCAAAGAAAATAATTCTGCTTTCAATGGCAGCCTCCAGCAGATCCTGTAAAAACAGTTCTAGGCAGAACAGGAAGACCAGAATATTGATGAAGAACTCATTGGGATGACTACACGTGTGCATAGAAAGGAGTTTGAGTGTACTGACAACACACACAGTTCTGTATATCTGCTTTAGTTCACCCTACCTGTTAAGTCTGTGCCCTGCAGGAATACTAGAAGGATATGGACAGAAGGAGGCCTCTGAAGTATTTTGTGCTCTATATAGGGAAAAATTGAAACCATGCTACTGGGTGAAATAACGCTTATACGGTTGCTTTTTTATGATCACTGCTTTTGCTGCTAAACAGCAGAGCATTGTTGTTACTGTTTGTGTACTAGGATTGTATGCATTCGAGATGTACAAAACCCACCTCAATTCCACATTTGTGCATCATCTACCCCCTCAAGATTTTAGACGCTTCCTGGATTCCTGCATTGTACTTCAATTCCAGCAAGAAGTAGCAACAAAGACTATCTTATTGAATAAGAAATGAAGAAGACATCTTTTTTTCTTCCAACAAAAAGCATGCCTATGATGTCTTACAGGTAGCTTGAGACTTTTAATTCTTTAAAACTTTCAGCCTGAGGAAAAGGAAAGTAATAATTTCTGTCTCCCAGAAACATCCTAGCTCTATCCCAACCACAGAATTCCCTAATTTCCAACTACAGGCATTTGTTAGCAAAACCTGGACAGAAAATGGCCTAAAATGAGACCACAACATTCATTTTTATCTTTGACTCTTGGCACTGAAACAAAAGTCAACAAAAATGCCAGAAAGGCATATTGAAAATAGTTTCCAGAGGACAAAGCTAAAATCTGGACTTCATCACCTTTTGTCCTGCAGATTGCTAGAGATAGCCTCCGTTCTAAAGTATTTACAGACTGTAGAGGAAGCAGACATGCAATTTGCCTAAATAAACATGAAAAGATGATGGTAAACTGAGATGATCCTGTTCTGTTCATGTTCTACATAGATTAGCACAAAATAGTTTCTGCATTTAGATTTGCATGAATATTTTGCCTGCCCTGTTGAGGTGATTCAAAATGGTCAAAGGCTACAAAACATGCTCTTTTCAGTAGAAGACCATCTCTTGAGAAAATACCAACATTTGCTCTGGCAACCCTCAAATTAAAGGCCTCCTACACAACTCTTGGACTACAGGTGCTGCCCTGCATTTATGTCATAATCCTCTTTTTAACAAGAACTCTCTTGTGCAGAAATATCAGCCTGGTCTTTCACATGTCCCAGGAAGTAAACGTGTGTGATACCTGTCTTATTTGTATCCTTGCACATTGTGGAAAACCATGGTGATGATCGAGATCCAGACTACTGATCACAAAGCTACTTCAGGAGCGACAGCCAGCAGTCAGTGAGAAGTTGAGCAGCACAGGCCAAGTCAGCAGCTCTGCACAGAGCTGCACTGGATGTAAAACACAGCTGGTGAAATGCCTGAGGTGAGACCAGAATACTTTGCAAAATGCACCCTATTATCATGACAAAAAATTCTCACAAAGTCAAGTTTCAGGTTTCCATTTTGCCTGAGCTGTGTTGAGCTAAAGTACTTTAAAACAGACCTAAATACAAGAAAGATTTAAACAGTTTACTTTTTGTTATCAGTAATGAAAAAGAATGTCTAACCCTAAGAACAGCCATGAAACAAGATTGTCTCCCAGGTCACCTTTTGTTGTAAGTCCTTCCTAATTATTCCCTGCCTGCTTGTTGTCTGACTCTATGCAGTAAAGAATATGTAATTCAAGATATATTTGATGTATGTTTTGAAAATATTAAAAAAATATATTCACATGTTTCAATGTCAGTGTTTAAAGGTAGAATCCTGCACTCTTTTCTGAGAACTGTTATGGTTCATCAGTTGTCTGTCAGACCTCCTGTCACATTTAAATGAATTGACAAAAAATCTCATTACAAGATGCAGAAAAGAAAATCAGTTTCTTCCTGCAATCACATTTTGTAAGTATTAAATCAAGACTACACAAAGCAATTTGTCAGCAATAAATTCAATACAGACACATAATGGTTGTAAGAGATTACAGTTGTGGTAAAATATTATAATAGAATAATAATTTCTAATTAATTCATAATTGTATAACAGTTTTCCTTTTTCACTTTACAATGTTAAACAGTAACACTGTCCATACATATAGCACATCCGTGAAAGAAACCAAATAACTGCACACTGAATCATAATTTAATGAAAGCAAGCATGAACAAAAGCCATCTCTAGCATTAGGCATACTTCAATCATCCAAAACAAATATCTGGCAGGACTACTAAGTGGGAACTCTCTTTGGCCTGCATTTTGTTTCTTTATCATGAAAATCAGCAGGTTGACCAGGGCTGCAAGACAGAAGATGTTGTGTACCAGACTATGGAAAGACATGGGTTTAGAACGCTGTCTGAGACATGCACCTTCTCTCAGGATGCAGAAATACCTTCAGGTTTACTGGCTGAGATGTAGTCATAAACACTAAGCATAAGAAAACACAGGAAAACAAGAGGCCACCAGCCTATCCCGTTCTAAAATTTCATTAGAAGTATTTCGCTATTTTCCAAATGTAAGAAGGTCTGTTACCATAAACAAGTTTTTTTCAGCAGTTATGTTAGTGGAGAGAAAGAAAGTGCATAACTTCTCATGGAAGCTGAAGAACACTACAAATCTTACAGCCACAGTCTGAGGAAAATTCCCATCAGAGTTCTGAGTATGCAAGACCTGCAGCCTTAGGTAAAAATTTGTAATGTTAGAGACCACAAAAATCAGGAATTGGAGAGATCTCCTAGGTTTCCAGAGCCATGTCCCTTGCAGACATGTCACAGGACAGTAAGAACAGGTGATCCACAACTTAGCTATATGGAAATGTTGTCAACCATAATGTCGCACTGCTGAAAAAAAAAGAAATAATTTCAATCAGAAGTCTGAAGCATCCTACATTTAACGAAAATTTTAGAGAGATGTTTTAACCGAAGGGTTAAAAGGTCTCAAAATGTCCACACAGACAACTCTAAATCAAAGCAAAGGCTCTTAAGTGGTTTAAAAGTTGTTGAAAAATGTATGATGAGTACCTGAGTTATTAGTAAAGACATAGTCGGAGGATACTTAGTTGAGAGCATGTTAAAAATAAGCAGCCTGTTAATAGACAATAAGAAGGAACTCAGATGAATGTACTCATATGGTAACAAGCTATGATTATAAGTCATACACAGAACAGTATCGACCTATTCAATAATTTATTACTCCTTATTGGGCAATGGTTAACTTATACTAATGATTTTATCAATATATTTTTTATATGAAATGTGAATGAAAAGGTGCTAGTGGCAATCCTGGATATGAGAATAACTCAGTTAACAGGCTGACACAAAAATCCAAGGAAGATCTATAAAACAGGCTGTTGAGCATAAATTCCATCAAGTAAACATGTAAAAATTGTATAAATAACATAGCTAAAATCTAAAGAAATGTTCTGATAAAACTCTAAAGGTAAATAAAGTAATTGATTAGCAGTTTTCATTTTGGGAAGAAATAGAACGCAAGTCCAACAAGCCAGTTAAAGAAAACTTATGATAGAGGAAATTAAGGCAATAGTGGGGATGTTAAAACATGCTACATCATTTGAGCTAGCCAAAAATAAAGATTAATAGGAGACTCAATGAGACCTAAGAAAACCTAGGGCACTATGTATTTGAAATCCAACATAGAAAAGGAATATTAACTTTTCCTGAAATGAAAAAACCCAAAACAATTTGTTAGTGCCACATATATATAAGCACATACTCTAATTCAGTGAAAAATAAAAGAAAATCTAGAACACTCTAACAACAGATGGGAAACAATTTGGACAGCTGTATGAAGAGATTTGACCACCTGCATACATGAAAACATTCAGTTTATGGAATAATATTAACACTGGAATGGTAATTATTTAAATTTATTAAGTTTATTTACTTATAACTTTGTTATGATAAACTCCATCTCAAAGAAAAGGTCGCAGACAAAGATAGGGCACAGAAATTATTAATAGCACTGAAAAATTTCCACAGAAATAGAAACAAGTCTAACACTATTCCATTGACTGAAACACTAAAAAGAGTTAATAGAGTACAGACAGGCACTGGACAGTGTGGCTATGGGATTAGTGCATCCATGTCTTCCTTTTCATTGGACTTGGGGAAAAGGTAATCTTTGCTCCCAACTTGTTCATATACAAGTAGTTGTGTTTATCCTGCAGCACGACGTAAGAAGCTCTGTTCTTCTTTCTTAACCATGTTTTGAAATGTTTCTGATTGACTTACGTGCTGTATGACTGATGACAATCTTAAATGTATAGTTCTGCTTCTTTATCACTGCAGTTTTGTGTCAGTGGTTTTTGAACAGACGAGTTTCTTTCATTTTTACATGGGGACTGATAGAAAGAATCCAGATATTAGGTTAATGTCATTATTTTATTTTCTATTTCATAAACAATATAACTGTTTTTTTCAGAACATATTTATTGATTATTGTTCAGAATACATTATATTTTAGTCCTCTATTATTATTTGAAACAATTCCCAGAGTCATCAAGGTACCCTTATTCACCTGAAGCTTCATGACTTTCTGAACGAATACAATGCAAGGACCACAAGAGCTAGGTCACAAGAAATGTCTTTTCCTTTTAAAGCAAGTTTCTTTTACTGCAGGCACTGATTCAAGCCTTGTCTTAACAGGCAAGAAATGATGAGTGAGTTAACAGCACAGAATTGCCATGCTGAAAGATGTGAGGAACTGTTCAGTGCAGGTGCAAAATTCCAGGGGCTTGAGGCATATAATGTCAATTCTCATAAGTAATCATCTTCTAACACTGAGATTATTTCAGGTGCTCATCACTGTTTACATGGAAAATGGTTGTCATTATTTCCTCATCCGGTCACTTCAGAGAACTCTGTAGGATTGAAATAATGCCTTTAAAAATTTGCATGGATTACTGAATTAAATCAAATTGATTTGTTAGTTTGAGGGGGGGAGAGGTGAGAAAAAGAACCTTATTGCCATTACTCAGTGAGTTTATTACAGATTGTTCACAAACCAAAAATTACATGCTTTGTTTGTATGTTGTGGGGCAAACTTGAAACCACAATTGTTTACATGTTCTGCACGCATACACTTTGGGGTTTTAATAGCTGGTTGACAAGAGATTAAAGGCAGAAATATGGCATTTTATTAAAGCAAACATATCAGTATGCCTACCATGATAAAATGATCTAGTTTTCTTCAGACACAAAAGTTTCTGTTGAGTGATACCTTTGAAATTCCTTGAGGGCACCCTATTATTCACTTTCCTCAGCAGAGAGCAGCTGCAAATGGTCTCCAATTTTCAAAGAGTATTGCCTGGTCATTCTTTACTGTCAAAATGAAGAAGAGCATAAAAGTTAAGTCAATAAAGTAATATGAAATGCTTAATATAAAAATTCAAGAATGAATGATTAACCATTAAAAACTTACAGTAGCTATTTCAGCCAGGAAAAAAAAAATTAACATTTCCCTTGAAACCTATTAACACTCCTTGTAAACAATATTCTTTCTTGAAATATATGACCTTTCCTAATGCTCTTCATACACGTGGCATTTTTCTTATATCCACTTTACCTTCACTGATATGCAGCTGAATTCCTCAGGAGAGGGTGTTTAGAGCCCCTTCCTCTGATGCACTGAAAAAATGTATTCTTTTATTGCATTCCCCTTCACAAATACACCTAATCTTCAGCTTTAGATCTTAAAATCCTTTTCTGATCTGAAAGTCACATGACCCATTGTAGTTGTTGACATGCCACCACCATTCCAGCCACAGTCAAATGTCAAGTAAAAAATTGATCTCATTCATTTGAGGAAGTGATAGCTACGTTTATGTACGGCAGATGAAAAAAACACACTTCCCTGCTGCATTTACCAGAACAGGACCTTTAGAAATCATGCAATTACCTCAACAACAAGCCTTAATAAAAGACAGGGTGACTGTTTATACCAAACACTACCTACACATCTTGCTGGACAGAAGAAAGGGAATATGATCCAATTTTTAGGAAAATAGCAACTCATTCATTTCTGGGTTTGTTTAGCCACTAACCTTTCCTCAAGTGGTGAATCTCCAAGCAAGGTGTTGTGCAGGACACCATGAGGGGAGAGGAGAAACATACAGAAGCTGTCTGTATTTGTGCATTCAAGACTGCCAGATGTACTGATCTAAAGCTACCAAAAAATGGTTCCAGGGGTACACATGGGGTCAGAATCAGAGATTCCAGAGTCTCCACAAGGATAATGCAAGCCAAAACATGACCTACAATCTTAAGGTGAATTGTAGGTTCCTTGGAGCAATGACATCATTAGAAGGAGTTTATGATTAAAATCATTCACATAAACAATGGTGGGATTAGAAGACATACAGCAAAGGTTAGCATATGTGCTATGGGAAGTCATGGTATAAGACCCCAGTTGAAAAAGGCAGTAAAGGAAGAAAAGGTGACCAACAGGGCTGGCTCCCTACCTCATTTGCAGTAAATAGGTAACTACGGCTGTGAGAGTGACTTCTTCAGCTTGTCCATCTTAGTATGATTTATGGGAACAGGTCAATGAGCAAACATTCTGTGCAAGGTAGTACATCACACCACCTGTGATTAACAGATTTCTGAATTTTGTGTCTACTGGACACATAAATCAGGGATCACATCAAACTGTGGTGTTTGCAAAACTGCAGTAAGTACAGTGAACCATCGTACTCTTTCTTTGGTTCATGGTCTGAACCCATACCAAAATATTTAATCACAAGTTTGGCTCATACATATCAAGAAACAACTTGAACAGCTTGCCTGAAGTGCTGCTTAACTGTTGCTCTGAAGAATGGAATGAGAGTCTACATTCTTCACTGTACAAGAAAAGGTGGTCAAAGGAGCATCAATTAACACCAGGTATAGAGCAGTCAACAAACTGAAACTAACTCTGCATTAACAGACTAAAGCAAGGCCAAAAGGTATGCCTTGTTTCTCTGTCACAAACTTTATGCAAATAATTGGTTAAGTAGGTCTTTCAAGATTGCAATTTAGAAATCAGAAAAAGAAATGTTAACAATGGATGTTGCATTTTAAGTCAAATTCAAAGTAAGGATGGTAAAATCCACATTGTAACTGATGATTCTTTTGATCAAGTGCTGTAGTATTAGAGTGTTTATTCTAATAATCTTGGAAATATGTACTTTGTATGTACTCTGATTTCAATAAGAAATATTAGGAACATCTGATATTAAAATCTAAAAAAGACTTTCACAAAGGTAGGAAAAATTCAGTGGGGTGCTGAATTTAATATGAACTTTTTAATCAAAGTAGTCTTAATTCAAAGCAGTAAAAGTGAGGATTGGTCAGACAGGTTTACACAAGCCTACAGAGGAGCTTGCATCTTTGCTTAAACTATTAGAGTTTGACAAGTCCCACTGAAATCTGGAGTGCTTAGACTAAAAAAAGATTTTAGGTCTACATTTTTCTAATAGAAATCTCATATTTCATGGCCTGACATTATTAAAGATTGCTGCTCCCTCCAAAGAATGACTGAAACCACCTATTTTAGACACTTATTATTGCTTACCCTGATAAAGTTATTTATCAACTGCCCTTAGAGAAAACCACCATGACTACTAGTTAGGCTAGCCAATAAGTTAAGATTCCTTGTTAAAGTAAGAGATGAAATAAACTAATTAAAATGAATGGGAATGGATCATATATATAGTAAAAAATAGTAAGCAGCTCAGACATATTTATCAATTGAACTTCACAAAATTTAGTAAAGCTTTAAAGTGAAAAGTCATTGAAACCACAATGCACAGATGGACGCTTGCAAAAGAGGAAGCCTTACAAGTAAGACACAGGATGTGGCAGGGAGGCAAATAGACAAAACATTCTAATAAAAAGCAAAGCAGACTTAGCAGCATTGTGTGGTATTAAAAAAATATGTATAGTTTCTAAATTGAATGAAATAAGAGTGCAAGAGACTTGCTAATGAATTCATAGGAAAACTTGAAGGCAAATCAGAGATTAAGGATCAAACATATCTGAATAAATGTAGATGTGGATGATTTTCCTTACAAAATATAGTTGGACAGATATGCCCAGCATATACTTGTGGCAAAAAAAAATGTGTTCAAAAGTGGCTTTCGTACCTTTGCTTACCTTATTCAAAGTATACTAAATATTATCTACACTGAATAATATCTAAGAGTGGAAGCTGATGTCAGTCACACTTTTTTGAAAATTTTTATGCCTCCCTCCCACTTGAAATCTGTTGGTCAGACATGAGTACTCATGGTCATTTTGTTTTGTTTTTTAAACATATTCATTTTTCTAGATGAAGCTTCAGAGAGTTCTGGCTAAAACCCAAATCAAATCCCTTAAAACATATTTTTGGCAATCCAGTTCAATCTTAATGAGTCCCACTTTAGCTTGTTTTCTTCTAGGCACTGACTAAGGATTTATATTCCTTCCCTATGCAGTGAATCATGGGGTACCATTCAGGAGGAACATGACTGCATTCATAGGAATATCACTGTTCTAATATACATGTGAGATGAGAAGTAAATCTCTAAGACGCTAAATCACACAATGGTTGAGCACAGCCTATTGCTTTCCTATTTTATAATAACTCCCCGTCACAGCAGAAACACTCATAATGGAAGAGAACATTCACAAAATGAAATTATCTCAGGAGGAAGAAGAGTACTTCATAGTGTTCTTCTACTCTAAGTTTCCATCAACTTCATAATGTATAGGAGCAACTTTCTTTTCAGTGAATATTCAGTTCACAGCCTTTTGTAGAAAATCATCTAGAGCCATCTCAAAAGAAGGCGACAATTTGATCACACATTGATACATTAAATTGCGCTGCATTTTCTCAAATCATACATAAAAAGAGCGGCTGCATTCCACAGTCTCTGAATTCTTGCAAGACAGCTCAGCAATCTGTGAGTGAAAGGTAGGATAAATTATTACAGGAGATTTCTCAGCATGGCTGTTCTAAATCAAATACTGTCAAATAATTTTTAACTTTCTTTGATCTGCACTCAATCTCTGTGTTCTTTGCTGACCTATAGCACAGACTGTCCTTGACTTCCACTCCTTTCTTTTTCACCCTCTCTGCTCATAAACTTTTATATTTCTTTTTTTTTATCATGCACATGTAGAAATATAAAAAAACCCCCCTAGATCTGATGGCCTGGTGACTTTTATTTTATAGTTGCTTGAAAAAAAATCCCACCAACCTAGCAAGTGTGGTAGGAACCTAAAGAGAAATGAGAAAAAGACAGGAAGTTAAATAATCTTGCAAGAAGAAAAATATGTTTGGGCTGAGAAGTATTCTCCCTAAGGTGTTTATGGTTATAAGAGACACATCACACAAACTCTGTATCTGATGGCTCCTACAATATATTTTATAGGAGTAATGACTATAAATTAAAAAGCCTGGCAGAGAGGAGACTCAAGCGGCAAAATTTAAAAAGAACAACAGAATAGAAATATTAATGAAGGTAAATAAATGAGAGTGCAACAGGACACCATACATCCACAGAGCAAGACAAAAGGAAAAGGAAATTACATGGATTAAGAAATTACATACCCTAAATAAACAGATGAATCCACAGAAAATACTCACAGTATTAATTGTGATTGCTACTGGAATAATGACTGGGGAATCCAGTGCATGGTCTCATTGCATTACACACTGCATTGTATTTTATGAACAAACACCATATACAGAAGTCATTCACCTATCCTGACAGTGTGTAATAGGTGAATATGTGGACAAGCAGAGATAAACAGAGATCACAAGTAACAGAAAATACAGATTTGTCTGTGGGCCATGACACCATCAGCCTGAAATGTCACACTCTTTACTTTGAGAAGAAATATGGAGTATAGTCCATATGCCCTGAATGTACTACTATTCAGCTTTGCGCTCTTTACCTCTGAGCAGCTTAATGTGAAACCCAAGATCTGGATAAAGCAAATGTACACCCCTTATGAGTTCCTCAATACTCTTCTGTAATAACTTTGTTTTCAACTGCCTCATCTGTGGTAGCAGATGCTAGGCAGTACACATCCTGATGTGGTTGTCTCTTGATTAACTGAAGATATGACATGTTATTGGTTTGAGATGTGCCCTCTTTTTTCCAGTTATCAAAATAGCACAATTGAAAACATCAAAACTAGAACAGTCTCTGTTTTGTACTACAGTAGGTAGAAAATAGAAGAATTTGTTTAACCTTCTTAAAAGTCCCGCTAGCAAAGACTTCATAACCCACTTTTCCACTTAGTTACATCTAGAAAGTTTCTCCCAATGTCAGTCAGTTTTCTTGACAGATAAACAGACAGCTCCCTAGCATGAGTTTTCAGGATCTGGAAGAGGAGCCCTTGATAAGTTTGAAAACTGTCTTGTGTCTCTGCAAACTTCTTTCTTCTGGAAGACAAGAAAACCAAATTTTTTTTTACAATATTTCCTTTGTGACCCATACATTGTGAACTTTTCTATTTGTGTTACCTCTTAACCTTCTCTTGAACACTCCCCTGTCCATATTTATTCCTAAACTGTAATTCCAGAACTGGGCAAAAGCCATTCAAGCTGAAGGAAAAAGATTATTTAGGTCTCTAATTTTATGTTCAGCAATATTAAGGTAAAATGTGTTATAGAAGTGCACACTTGATATTGAGCACAGGCATGAACCATTCCTATTAATTTTTTTTTAAATACCAAACCCACTTCAGAGCTTCCTCAATAACAATTCACCTCCTGTTGAAATCATGTCACACACAAACTCTCTTGGTATCCATTTAGCTCATCTGTCAAGTTACAAATGATTTGCATGAGAGACCAAGATGTCAATTGTAATTCCTTTTCTAAAACCAATCATACAGGAGAGATTTAAAGAGGAGGAAATTTCTGCTACTTTACATTTAAAAGGTAGTAGAACTCAGATACACCCAAATAGCTCAACTAAAAAGGTACTAAAAAGAAAATGGACAGAATTTCACAGCTGGTATGTTTTCACCCACCAGTGTGTAACAGTCTCAGAGCTGGACTGCATCAACTATATATGAGGATGTACTGTGAACTGTATCTAAGAACTCTAGATAGGAACTACTTATATGCTTTTGTTAAATGACCAAGCATCCACAGACTCCAGTCAGCAAGGAAGACAGAAATCAGTAGCAAGTATTTTCATAGTCCAGCCTTATTTCCTTTCATAGTTTTCATCCTCTCCAACTTGCCCTAGGAGAGAAAGTTACAGCTACTGTTAAGGGAATGAAAAGACTATTGTTCAGCTTTGCACTGTTTAAACCTGAGCAGTTTAATGTGCAGCTACTGGAGTTCATATTTTGTTTTCCATATTTTTCCTCTATGCATTCAAATTCAAATTGACAAATGCCTTTGTATATAATTTTAAACCCTCCCCATCTCTAATGCATCAGTATCTTGTTACATTGCCTTTGATTTCATTGTTTGCAATGCTACCATCAGCAGCATGGAATTGCCAAGGCACTAAGCAGCCCAATTTTTCTTTAATTTCTCAGAAAATTGACAGCTTTATGAACTGTCTCTTTACCTATGCCCCATAAACATGTCAGGCTGTGGAAAACCATTCTAATTAAATCCCGGGGGATTGCAATGGAAGATTATAGCTTCTTGGCAGGTTATTAAAAAACAGTTGTTCATATGTACACAAATATCTGTACTAGAACCTAGCATTTGACAGAACAGTCAAGGAATTAACCCCACTGGCAACTCCAAATAACACTCACCAGAAAAAAAAAAAAAAGCCAAGGAAAAACAACTAAGCTAATTAAAATCAGGGTGTGGGGGCTGGAGCGTGGGCAAGGGCAAGAAAGGAAGGATGTCTTGCATTTGATTTCTTTGCAAAAGCTGGTAATTCAAACTCTTATCTGGAATCATCACCTTTCATTGTTGATTACCAGTATCTGATATAAAGGAAGGCGGCAAGATGCTTTTAAGGTCCATGCACAAGGCCCTGTTAACTACATAGACTTGAAAGAAATATATTAAAGTTGATGGATAACACAAATCATTTGATTCAGCTTCTGTCTACATTTGAGCATTCAATAGAATGCATAATAATTACTGATAGCAAAATCTCTGTTAGCAATCAGTGTGCATACTTCCTAACAACTTCCCCAAATACTCTTACCTTTTAGAGTAACACCTATTGCACCTGCTCTTCCACCTGAAATAACTTGTCCAGCCTCTCATCTTAGCAACAGATATTCAGGATTCAGATACTGGGGATTTCTTGGAGACTGTGTAGCAGTTTGATTTTGTAATCTGTGTCTGACTTTTTGCAAATGAATAGTTCCTATTGTGAAAGCAACTACCAAATACGCTATTTTGTTGAGACTGCATCTTGAACTGCAGTTCCAACAGCAAATGCTTATCTCTCTCCTGTGGTTTGCTGTCTTCAAGGACAACAGCCTTGCTGTTTAAGACAGGGAGGGAAAAGGGAATGTGCTAACACACCAAAGACAGCTACAAGCAAAGTCCAAGAAACAATACCATACTTTTTTTTAAACAAGTATATCACTGAGACAGATGTGTAACAGGTGTTGCAAATATCTGTACTTTCGAGGAATGATACATGTTTTATTATATATTTCTTGAAAAATTTTCTGGTATCTCCAAATATAAGCTGTCATGTAAGTGTTCAGTATATCAGTACTTAGATTTGCTTGTGCTCCACATTTATGTGAACAGAATTTCCATAACTATGAAGTGTGAGAAATATCAAAGACTTAAAAACACTGACACAAAAAGAAGTACTGATATCAGTGTCTCTGAAATGATAGAGAATCACACCTACAGGACTTCATGAAGTTTTCTCTGAAGAAAACTAGCATCAGTGGTCCTTTATGTAAAAGGAGCTTTAAAAGTAATACCAGCTACCTCGAAAATACATATGTGAAACACCAAAAAGCTGCATATCAATTTGAAAGCAAGACTGATAATGAAAAAAATTAAGCCAGAGGTACATGAGGATAACACCAGATTGATCCAAGCCACGAATTTCAGTACAAAAATTATATATCTAATATAATCTTTTTGTGTACACTGATACACTGAGAATGACACTTCAGTGTCAATTACTCCTAATTCACATTGATACCAAAGAGAGCTTGAAGAATGCAGCAGAGATAAGACTGTAAAGTTACATTTTAGGAGCATGTTGGACAGGAGCGCAGCAACCTGGAGTGTGGCAAAGAGGAGTGTGGCAAAGAGGAGCGTGTAAAAGAGAAGTGTGGCAAAGAGGTGCAGGGCAGTTTGAGCAGTAGTTCGAGAAGGCAGGGTGCAGAGAGGACCCAAAGACCAGAGAGAAAACAGCAAAGACCATGGTGGCTACCTGGCAGAAGGTTAAAGCTACTCCGAGTGCTCCAGCAGGCAGGAGGGATGCTGATACCCAGACGGAGCCACAGTGGGTGCATGCAGCTACCCAGACCATGAGCTGCAGGCAGTGCCCGTCTCCCTAACCAGCTCATGCTTCTGTTACTGTTACTGGCTCCACTTGTGAAAGCTGTGCTTGAGTGGGGGAATTTCTTCATATGGTTGAGGAGTTAAGGAGGGATGTAAAGAGATTGAGGACTATCTGGGAATGTGAGAAGGAGATAGACCTGTGGAGCAGTGCCCTCTCACTAACTCTGCAGCCTACTGCACCTGGTATGCCCAATCACCATCCACCTGCAAATTGCAAGGTTGGGGTTACAAGAATGGCAGCTAGTTCCTTCCAGATGAAGGAAGCCTGCTCCCTTCAAGCAGACAGCAAATCCCGAGATCCCCCTGGTGAACAAGTACCAGGTGCTGCAGGTGGAATCTAATCCTGAGGATGATGGCTACCATAGCCTAGAATCTTTCCCTAGGCCACACCATCCTCAGAAAAAAATAAGAGCATCCTCCATTAAGAAGAAGAGGAGGGTGATTGTTGTAGGGGACTCCCTCCTCAAGGTAATGGAGGGACCCATTTGCAGACCTGACCTGCTTCACAGAGAGGTCTGCTGCTTACCAGGGACATCAGTGAAGGAGGTAGCTAGAAAACTTCCTTCCCTGATCCATGAGACAGACTACTATCCTCTGACAGTAGTCCAAACTGGTAATGATGACTTAGTAAAAAGAAAGACTAAAGACATCAAGAAAGACTTCAGAGCCATTGGGAAAATGATGGAGGGCTCTGGGATACAGGTAGTGTTCTGCTCCATCCCAAGGCTAAATAGAGTGGACCCAGAAGTTACAAAGAAGAACTCGATTAATGCCTGGCTCTGAGCCTGGTGTAAGGAAAGGGGCTTTGGTTTCTTTGATCATGGGGTGGCTTGTGCACCTCCTGACATTGTTGCTAAAGGTGGGACACGTGGGTCTCCTACAGGGGCTAAAGCCCTTGCTAAAAACCTAGCTTAGCTCATAAATCAAGCTTTAAACTAGATGTGGAGGGGGAGGGGATTGAGACCAGGCTAGGCAAGAGCAAAACTAGATGTGGGGCACTAGAGATTTGGAGAGGGTGTGCTGCTGAGGACCACCAGCACATCACCGCACAGGAAGTGGGGGAGAATGCACCTCGGAGCAGTAAAGGAGATACAGGCACTCTGGTGCAAGCCACTCCAGTTACCAGGCAATTGAGAACAAACCCTGTTCCCTCTAAGAGGGTTGAAGGCTTGGCAGCTCAGCTGAAGTGAATTTACACCAACACACACAGCATGGGGAATAAGAAGGAAGTGCTGGAAGCTGTTGTAGGGCAAGGAGGCTATGATGTTGTTGCCATCATGGAAATGTGGTATATAGAAACTCATATAACTGGAGTACAGCTACGATGGTGTACAAACTCTTCAGGCAGGATAGGAAGGGTAGGAGAGGAGGCGGAGTAGCCCTCTTGGTAAGGGAGGACTTGGACACCACTGAGATGGATTGTGGTGATGAGGAGATTGAGTACCTGTGGGTTAAATTCAGAGGAGCCCTTAAGAAGGTAGATTTTGTGATGAGAGTCTGTTACAGGCCACCCAGCCAAGGAGAAGCAGCTGATGAGCTCTTCTATAAACAGCTAGGGTTAATCTCCAAATCAATGCCTCTTGTTCTTTTGGGAGACTTCAATATCCCTGATATTTTCTGGATGTACAACAGAGCAGAAAGGAAGCAGTCTAGGAGGTTCCTGGAGAAGAAGTTGTCTTCCTGCGTGGAAGACAACTTCCTTGCACAGCTGGTGAATGAACCAACAAGGGAAGGTGCCCTCCTGAACGTGCTGTTTGTGAACAGAGAAGGCCTTGAGGGGGATGTGGCAGTAGGAGGATGACTAGTACTAAGTGATCATGAGATGATAGGATTTTCTGTTGTAGGCGAAGTGAGGAGGGTGGTTAGCAGGACAGTAGCATTAAATTTCCAGAGGGCAGACTTTGAACTCTTCAGAAGGCTGGTTGGTAAAGTCTTCTGAGAGATAGTACTTAAGGGCAAGGGAGCCCATGAGGGTTGGGAGCTATTCAAAAAGAAGAGCCTAGCAGCTCAGGAGAAAGCCATCCCCATGTTCCGGAAAAAAATCCAGCAGGGTCAAAAAACAGCTTGGTTGAGCAGAGAGATCTTGAGTGACATCAAGAAGAAGAGGAATGTTTATAGGCTCTGGAAGAGGGGACAGGTCTCTTGGGTGAGCTACAGGAGAGAAGTGAGGTTGTGTAGAGAAAAAATAAGAGGGGCTAGGGCTAAACTAGAAATCAGGTTGGCAAAGTCTGTGAAACATAACAAAAAAATCTTTCTATAAATATATAAATAACAAAAGGAGAACTAGGGAGACCATACAGTCCCTATTGGACGCAGAAGGAACAGTGACAGGGGATGAGGAGAAGGCTGAGGTACTTAATGCCTTCTTTGCCTCAGTCTTTAATTGTAAAGTAAGTTGTTCCCTCTGTGTACAAACCCTGGAGCTAAAGGAGCAATACGAGGCTCCCATGGTCCAAGAGGAGGTGGTCAGAGCCTTGCTTGCCCAACTAGACACCCACAAGTCTATGGGGCCAGATGGGATTCCCCCAAGGGTATTGAGGGAGCTGGTGGATGTGCTGGCCAAACCCCTTTCCATCATCTTCCAACAGTCCTGGAAGACTGGGGAAGTTCCACTGGACTGGAGGCTGGCTGATGTTGTGCCCATCTACAAGAAGGTTTTCAGGGAGGATCCAGGGAACTACAGGCCAGTCAGTCTGACCTCAGTGCCAGGGAAAGTCATGGAACAGGTGATCTTGAGTGCTATCATGAAGCACATGCAAGAGAAATGGGTGATCAGGCCCAGTCAACATGGGTTTACCAAAGGCAGGTCTTGCCAAACCAACCTGATCGCCTTCTATGACAAAGTGACTCGGCTGTTGGATGGGGGAAAGGCTGTGGATGTGGTCTTCCTGGACTTCAGTAAAGCCTTTGACACAGTTTCTCACAGCATTCTGCTACAGAAACTGTCAGCCTCTGACCTGGACAGGTGCACACTCTCCTGGGTAGAAAACTGGTTGGACGGCCGGGCACAGAGAGTGGTGGCAAACTGTGTTAAATGCAGCTGGAGGCCAGTTACAAGTGGGGTTCCCCAGGGCTCAGTACTGGGTCCAGCCCTGTTCAATGTCTTTATCAATGACGTGGATGAAGGCATTGAGTGCTCCCTTAGCAAGTTTGCAGATGACACAAAGCTGGGTGGAAGTGTGGATCTGCTGGTGGTTAGGGAGGCTCTATAAAGGGATGTGAACAGGCTGGACCTCTGGGCTGAGTCTAATGGCAAGAGGTTTAACACGGCCAAATGCCAGGTCCTGCACTTGGGGCACAACAACCCTATGCAGAGCTACAGACTGAGAATTCTGTCAAGAAAGCTACCAGGAGGAGAAAGACCTGGGGATGTTGGTTGACAGCCTACTGAACATGAGCCAGCAGTGTGCCCAGGTGGCCAAGAAGGCCAATGGCATCCTGGCTTGGATCAGAAACGGTGTGACCAGCAGGGCCAGGGAGGTTATTCTCCCTCTGTACTCAGCACTGGTGAGACCTCTCCTTGAACACTGTGTTCAGTTCTGGGCCCTTCCCCACAAGAAGGATGTTTAGGCTCTGGAGCAAGTCCAGAGAAGAGCAACAAAGCTGGTGAAGGGTTTGGAGAACAGGCCCTATGAGGAACAGCTGAGAGAGCTGGGGTTGTTTAGCCTGGAGAAGAGGAGCCTGAGGGGAGACCTCATTGCTCTCTATAACTACCTGAAAGGAGGTTGTGGAAGGGAGGTTTATCGCCTCTTCTGCCAAGTGACAGGGGACAGGACAAGGAGGAATGGCCTCAAGCTCCTCCAGGGGAGATTTAGGCTAGAGATTAGGAGGAAGTTTTTCACGGAAAGGGTCATTGGGCATTGGAACAGTCTGCCCAGGGAGGTGGTTGATTGACCTTCCCTGGAGGTGTTTAAGGCACAGGTAGACAAGGTGCTGAGGGACATGGTTTAGTGTTTGGTAGGAATGGTTGGACTCGATGATCCAGTGGGTCTCTTTCAACCTGGTGATTCTATGATTCTATGACCTCCCCTCTGCCAAACACTCAATTTGTTTGCTCATATTAAATACTTATAAACCTTATAAACAATCTTGGAGATGTACACCAGGTAACTGCACTTCTGGTATGGGAATGGACTGAGGAGACTATGCCAAGAGGAAAATTCAATGACCACCTGCAACTAGCTGGAATTTGTTTTCTACAAAAAGAAGTCATTCTGTCAATCAACATTTTTTATTCATGGTTTGCATTGTATCATACTTCACAGCTTCCATGTTATAAATAAACTAATAAAACTATTTAAAGAAAGAAAAACAAAGAGGGAAATCAATCATGCTTGTTGTTTGTATTCAAGAATATAAAATAAAATGAAATGTTAACCAAGCTTTCTACTGACACAAGTCCATCTCATTCAAGATGAAATCTATTTGTGGAAGTTCAGATAAAGCATTTTGGTTTTACGTGCTTCACAGCTAAATAGAAGAAGCCTACAGCTACAGTAAAATGGTAAAAGTCTGTAACAAAAGAAGAAAATCCATAGGTGGGCGGTACTAGAGAAGGATCATGGTTACATTAAAACAGAAATTGTGGGAGTCACAGAATGAAAAGTCAAATGAGGAAATACTGCTTACAAAGGTAAGTCCTCCCCTTCCCTACCTAAGACAATATTACAATCGAATGCCTGGACAATTTCTATGCCAGCGCAGCACCACAGGTCTTCCTCTGAAGAAACCAGCTAACAAATCACTGTTTAGAATAGGCAGGCACCTAATTAATGTCTTCCTGTACTATCAAAAAATAGACATACTGCAGTATTCTGAGAAAAAAATGGGAAATAGTAAAATAAAATATCCAATGTTGCGTACACATTCTGTTATTTTACATTTACTAACTGCAAAGGGGTGGAATATTTAACTTTGAAGTTACCACATATAACAATACTTAAAGCACTGACTGTATCTACTGCAGAATCCCTTCTTTCGGAGGGGTGGAGGGAAAGAATTGTCTTCAAAAATAATGAAGCTTCTTAGATCTGGGTTCACTAAAAACACCTGTCTTTCTCCAAAAGTAGGTGTTAATTTTCCCTGCTTTCTACAGTTGGGTTTTTTTTACTGGGTGGGGAAAAAATAAAAGAGTGTTTTTGATTTACATTCCTATAATCACAGAATGGAGGAAGAAAACCCTTTGACCACAATCCCCAGTCTTCAGAATGAATCATTTACTGGTCATACTTGAGTGGATGTTGAGACTGACTTACCACATCTAAAAGAAAATTACTTTTCAGAAAACATGTTTACCCAAAAAAAGCGCATGAAACTCCTTCTTCTAGCTTTCCACCATACCAGAGGAAAACAAAAATATATCTGTCTATGTTTCATATATGTTATGTTTCATAAGTATGAAACAATTCAACACTCTTCCATGTTGTATATCCTGCCATTGGCCAAACACAGTGGAAGTTTCATGTTTAAGAGTCAGGTTAGGACTTTCTTGGACACACCAAGGAAAGAGAGTGGCATGAAACCTTGAACAGCATACTTGGCTCATCATTGTTGTCAAAAAATACAGATGGCTTGCATAGTAAGATGCATCCGTGTATCTGGTTGGTAAAGTGCCTTTCACAAAAAAACATGACAGAAAAGGAAAGCATAATACTGAGTTAAGGTATTTGAAGCATAGAAGCGATCCTTAGTTTTACCAAAGGTAAATGCAGAAAAAAAATATATATATATATACACACACATATATACACATGTGTGTATATATATATATAGGTCTGCATGGCAAGGTTGTGATGGTGCTACAATCTCTATGATAACATATTTAAGACTGGAAGGAAAAAACATGCAGTGGAATAAAGGAGTAAGAATATGTGAGAAAAATATCTCTGCAGGTCAGTGAAGAAGGAAGGGATGAGATGCTCCAGGCATCAGGGCAGAGATTCCCCTGCAGCCTGTGGTGAAGACCATAGTGAGACAGGCTGTTCCCCTGCAGTCCATGGAGGTTAACAGTGGAGCAGATATCCACCTACAGCTTGTGAAGGACTCCACAGTGAAGTAAGTAGATGGCAAAACTAGTCTATGATCCTGTGGGAAGCTTGGACCCGTGGAGAGAAGAGTATATACAGGAGAAGGTTTGCTGGCAGGACTTGTGCCCCTCTGAGGGATCCATGCTGGAGCAGTCTGCTCCTGAAGGACTGCACTCTGTGGAAGGGGCCCATGCTGGAGCAGCTCATGACAAACTGCAGCCCATGAGAAGGACTCACATTGGAGAAGTTTGTGGAGGACTGTCTCCCCATGGGAGGAACACCACAGGGGAAGTGTGGGAAAGGCAGGGAAAGAAGGTGAGAAGTCTTCCCCCTAAGAAGGAAGGAGTGGCAGAAACTATGAAGATCTGACCACAACACCCATTCCCGATCCTCCTGTGCAACTTGGGAGGAGAAGACAGAGGATTTGGGACTAAAGTTAAGTCCAGGAAGAAGGGAGGACTGAGGGGATGGTGTTTGAAGACTTGTTTTTATTTTCTCATTACCCTACTCTGATTTGATTGTTTATAAATTATACTAATTTTCCCCAAGCCAAGTCTGGTTTGCCCATGATGGGAATTTCTGAATGAACTCCATGTCCTTATCTTGACCCACAAGTCTTTCATTATATTTTCTCTCCCCTGTCCAGCTGAGGAGAGGAAGTGATAGAATAGCTTTGATAGGCACCTGGCATCTAGCCAGGGTAAACTCACTACAATAAACAGAATGAGTTTGGACTTCCTTTGGTAGTAACATGTCCCCCACATATAATTAATAGTACTATTAATTAATAATTATGATTAGTTCTCTGAAAACTCTAAACCCAGATTCAATTCTCCCTAAAGATCAATGGTGACTAAACCTCCCCATGTTCAATGAAGAAAGCTAAGGAAGTAAAGGTAGCCTTTGCCAGAGGCTAGGAGTGTAAACATGAATAGTTCTTTTCCCTCTTTAGTATTCATGTATACAAGTTCTGATCTCATTTATAATAACATAAATCTAGAATGGCTCCCTTGCAGTCACTGGAGTGAGTTCAGATTTACTGCAGACTCTCTAAATAAGATCAAAATCTAGCCCATATGCATTTAATTATCTTGTCTAAGAGATTATGTCCCTTGATGGAAGAAAAAAAACAACCCCCAAATTCCCTCGGACCTGGGAATAGGCAATAAAAAAGGTAGCACTGAGCAGCTTCTGCACCAGCTTTAAGGTCCCCAAGAAAGGGAGGTAAGTACAACCTGAGGAACAAACCTATTTTTTTATGTTTTTTCTGGAGATCTTAAATTCTGTCAAAAGTATATTCACCTGTGATAAATCGTAAATATACTATAGACTTGCTCTATTTCCTAGGTGTGCTGGTGATTGTTAGTAATTTACACTCAAGATATAGCAACGATTTGCCATTGGCTTGGGGGAAATTGTTTTGCTGCCTATGATTTATAGCTATGATTTGCCTAAGAGTTTTATGAGGTAGTTTTTCCTGAATATGTCCTCAGTGAAAGGCCCCCAAACAGAGGCAGCTTGCAGACACCCTGACACTGTCTTATTTCTCCTTCACCCAAATAATGTAAGACTGTTCAAATTTTGTATTACTTTCCCTCTTCTTCCTCTTGCTCTGAAAAGAATAATCATAAAAGCATACTATGAAGTACAACTATATTGACTGACTGCTAAGTTTTCTTCTATATCATGATATGTGGCAAGTGACCCTGTTACCAGCTACTACCACTGCTATTAGCACATGCAGAACTGGGTGGGATATATCACGGCATTCTCAGCGACAGTGACATACTTGTCAGTCTGGATAAAGCATAATGCTCTGAGATATGAGTGACAATCTCAATCTGGTTACACCTGCATCTCATGGGAAGGCCCCTACCCTTTACAAAGTAGGAGGGTCTGATGTTTGGTAAGAAATGCTAAAATCCTATTTCTGAATACCTAAGTCAATTGTAAAGAAGGGCTTAGGACAACGTATTGTGGCTTGTGACTACCAACTACCCGATTGGTAAAAAACATAGCTCGCCAAACATACTCTGAACCTAATTCATTGCAGGACTCAGAACAGCTTTCAGTAGATGTCCAGTTTCTGTGAACTGCTCCCATTCTTCCTTTTTTCTTAGCAGATATTTTCTCTAAGTATTATAATTCTTCTCTTGAGAACACACGCAGTGAAAAAGTTATCTGGATATTCACAGTTGTTCTATATTTTATTTAATTGGCAGATAGTCATGAGTCATAGGGATATTAACTGTTCAACAATATCCTGAGCATGTATTGAGTCCTGGCTCCGTTTGTTTGATCTGTGTCAGCCTCCACTCAGGTAACACTCTGGTTGGGCATGATATGTCACTTCCCTTGTGCATGCAGAGAGAAGGCATGTGCTCAGTTAATGTCCACCACTCTGGCATTGCAAAAGGGTAATAAACTATAAGGCACAAAATCCTTCATACCTCTCACAAGAGTCTCTTACTACTACCACCCACGACACTTTCTTAGTTTCACTGATTTCTGTATGAGAAGTAGATTGGGCAGCCTTACTTAGTTCCAGTGGCTCTCCTGATGTGATGCATCTCTCCTCTTCTGTCTGCAGAGCAATAATGCAGTTCTTCAAGGGTTTCTCAAGCTTTGGGGGAAATGTCTTTCTTTTGCTGGTCCTTGCCACTGCAAGCTTCTGTTCTTCTGTATTATTGCTCGCCCATGCTCCTGTGTGTGCCAGTGGGGGAGTTTTTGGCTGCTTGGCCATGAACTGTGGGTCTTCTGAAGACTGGGCTTGGAACCAGCTATCTAATTCCTTCTCGGCTTCCCTGATGCTATGTAGCCATCTCACAGCCTTCTGCAACTCAACCACCTGTAGCAGGTCCTCTACCCGGGCACAGCATTTGCAGACAGATCTACCACCTGTCTCTGCCTCAGGAGAAACGTCTAGGCATTTTCAGACTTCCGGCAGTCTGAAATCTACTTTGCAGCCTCTTGCTTCGGCAGCTCCATCCGCATAGAGACATAAGCCACTGCAAGGGTAGATGGTACAGACCCCCCCAGCTTTGCTCTCAGATGAGTTCCTACTATTCTGCCTTGAGGGTCAGGTAGGATGAATTCCCTTGACCTTTGTAGGTGGTCACAGAACAGTGCCTGGTTGCCGGGTTATGTGTGCTTCAAGTCTTCTATGCAGACAGTGGAATTCTCCTCCTTCAAAGGGACATGCTTCCTGTGTGCCTTTCCACATAAACACAGTGTGCAAGGCAAAGAAAAAATTACAAAACATGCTTATTCTATGACAGACACAGAAGTCCTAACCATAGAGTAAAGTCCTCTCTTCTCTTCCAAATTAATCCTGGGCAACCCTAGATGTACCAGACCAAACCCTCCTTACCCCTTTTGTCTTATCCTGCAGATGTATAGGCAGCAACTCAGTCCTTAAAGATCAAGTAGATAAGGAAGCATTAGCCTATTCACATATCATGTGTCGCCTAAATATCTATTCCTCATATTCTCAGAAATTAAGCTCATGAGCTGGACTATGCTCACATTGCATGAAGTATTCAGCACCTCCTCAGAGTCTTGCTTTAGTTTTTGCTTGAATTTCAGATTTCACATTTAAACAGAAGGAATGTTGACTTATATATCAGACACATTTCTAAAACCTCAATACTATGCAGTCTTTAATGACTGACAATAAGAAACCATTATTCATTATATCATCTTCACAAAAGTATACTTCCAATTATAAATTAATACTTTTTTCTACAAACATTTGCATAAAATAGCAGTTTGACAGATCAAGTGTAAAATAAAGAGCTGTTGGGCCAACCAAGACACTCAGTGTCATATACCTGGGTAGGCCTACATACCACAAATATAATAGAGATGAGAGTATGTTCCAATAAAAATTTATGCCATCAGCTCTAGATATCAATATTATATATACTTTTTTTAATCATTTATAATCAGTGGCAAACCACAAGCCACCTCCAGCTACCATCCATAAAGTGCAGTTTTCTACACTAGGTATGCAAGGAATTCATTTTGAAGCATGTCTGAACTTTTTTTGTCATGAGCATCAGACTGAATGCCTGTAATAAAAATGACAGCTAAATAAGAATAAATGGTTTAACGTTTGCAAGAAATAGGGCTTTGCTGTTTCACCTTTGATGACAGAATCACAAGTTTAGTTCTCCCCTGAAGTTAAATGCAATGTTCTCCCACATCAAACCTTTAGCACCTCTATTTTCCAGGATTGCAGCAGCCCAAATGTAATTTGAGTGAATTCACGAAATGCACTTTGTAAACAGATATTTATTGCCTGCAAGATAAATAGTCAAAATACATCAGATTTATTGATGTCCTGGGAATATGGTATTATGGCAGTTTAGAATGCAACTGTGAGCAAAATCACAGCAGTAACTGGCTGTAGATCAGTCTGCACATAGAGTGAAAAACAACACAAAAAATATATGGGGGACATAACTAAGCATTTAGGATAATGTGACTGAATCAAATGCACTACAATTCCTATAATAAACATTTAACAAAAGCATGCACATGAAATCCCTGGCATTTGCCAAAAAATAATTAAAGTTTTATACTCTTAGAGGAGACAGAAAGAAAGGCTTCTGCAAAGAGGTGGGGGATCTATTCTACTCATGCACTTTGGCAGGGTAAGTAGTAAGATATTTACATTTCAGCAGTCAAATTTAGACAGCAGTTAAAACTTCCTAACAGTAGAATCACTTAAGCCTTAAAAAAAGATTGCCTAGAGAGAATGTAAAGTCTCCAGTTGGAGGTTTTCATTGGAATATTAGACAAATATCTGTCAAGAACAATTCAAATATAGTTGATCCTACTCCTTGATACTACTTCTCAGCCTTGATTTCCATTATTTTATGGAACATCCATGAACTGCTTTTTTAAATCATCACTAGAATTGTATTTTACATTTAAAAAATTATACAGGTAAAATTCAATGCTGCAGAATGAAAATATTTTGGATTTCACTGATTTCCTTTTATACATTTTTAACCACTTCTAAACCCAGACAATTTAGCATTTTAGAAGTGGTCGTTTTATTGATTCTACTAAACTGTCATGTGCAGTAGACCTTAACCTGTAAGTTGTGTAAAAGACAACTTATGGTATCCTAATACCACAGGGCTGATATAAAGACTAAACATTTCTAATATTAAAAGTGTCAGACAGTGATTGCTTCTAAGGAAATATCTTTTATGGTGCCTTCAGAGAAGTAATTATCTCACATGCATCACTCAAGAACCCTTGATAAATTTGCGTATTTATAGATCTTTTAGTAATCTGATTAGTTACAACTACCAAAATCTAGAATAACTCCACTGATAGGAATTAGAACTCTACACCAGAAAAGAAATAATCCATTAGTTTCAGTTGAAGTATCGGTTACCACAAAGTTCACAACTACACAGTAATGTTTTCCTTCCAGAAAGGATGGAGAAATGATACAACAGAGAAACAAAAGGTACATGGAAAAGAAGATTCTCAAAAGCTGAGTGGAGATACACAAGAGAACATCACACAGAAAAAAATCACTTCTTCAACGCAAGCGATATACAGAACTCTTGTTGGGCATGGACAGAAGCATACATTGACAAACACTACAAAATTTTTCCACATTTAAGACTGTCAACCAGCTTCCAAACTGTAACAGTCTAAGTTTACTCGGAATTTGGTCTTGTCACAGGAACAAGATTTTAGAAGTGTGTGAGCTATATAATGCATGTTAAAATATAGCTCTGCATTATACATCTACACAGAAAGCATATTGCAACACATTGTAGAATCTCCTATCCATCCCTTTCTCCTTACTTATAACACTTATAATGGCAGGAACCCTGTCCTTTTCCTGACCTGTCCAAACCAGATAAAAGCTTGCCTCAGATTTGACATTGATTTTCTTGATTCTTCCAAGTGATTATTCTGCATGTGATTATGCACTTATTCATTCTTCATTTCTCTGCTATTTTATTTTTAAATGTGCTTTAAATATTGATGCATGTAAGGTAATGTCCTTAAGAATATTATGTAGAGATGTTCACATCAAGCTAGATGTGTTCTTATTATTCCCAGGTTATAAAGACCTCTTATTGTAACAAGCACTCTAATAAACTTCTTTGTGTAACAGGTAACTAGGATATCTAGGTCTCCTGGGAGTTTAATAGAGCTATACAGTGCAGTTAGGTTGGCTGTGCCACTGGAAATGCCATAGATATATCAATAACTACCATATTCTCTAAATTATTTCAATTTTTCCCCCCTGGTTTTCATGGAGCATTGTCTCTCTTTTTGTGTATTTTCCAGAGATAAGGTACATATTTACCTGACAAAGCATCAACTATATCAATGCTTAATAAACAATCTTTATAAGTTACATTCAACCTCTTCATGTGGGTCAAGAAAATATCCCCCAGAAGACAGTACCTTGCATGACTGTGCCATGAACTGGCTGGCATTATTATTATAGATGACTGTTCCTATCCTTCTCACCCCTAAGCTATAAATTTTCTTACCAATTATGCATGTATTTGTAATTTTCACATGACAGTAAGAGTTGGAAAACTCATACGTTGCACCATATCATGCAACCATATTGTGTACGGTCTATCCTAAACTGAAATGTGTAGTGAAGGGAAGAGCCAATTCAGTACAAACAAGCTCGAACTGTTGTTTAATGCAGTACGAAAGGGAGACATGAGAGGAGTACACACAGTCTGACTTTAGACAGCACAGTTAGTCAGCTAGGCAAGCTATCAGCAGAGATAAATAATTATTTTCATAGCATCATGAAGCAGGATCCTGCTCAAGGTGCTCTGAACCATTACCTAGGGCAATGTACCTTTTTCTACCAAGTAGAGATGAACCTGGGGTATACTACCTCAGTACACCACACAACAGGTCTAATTTTCAGTCAGAATGTTACAACAGGTTAGAGATGAAAAAGCTGTCAACAGCCATGACTTCCTAGAAGACATTTGACTCTTCTTCTGCTTGACCCTGAAAATGATTTCTACTCTTGTAGCACCTGGTATGTGTGCAGAACAACCACAGACAGCTGTGGCTCAGACAAACCATGTTTAAGCAGACTGTTTGTTTTGAATTAGAGAAAAACTTCCTTGAGTCATTCCTCATAAACCAAACAGACAACATTAAAGGAAACAATGAATAATCTTCTTTGGCTTAAAAAGGGTAATGAACAAGTGCCAAATAGATTTTCACTGATATTGCAAACTGATTTGAAACAGGCTGGTTGTACCCTGGCCTGTCTTGGTAGACCAGTGCTCACTGTTGTATATTTAAATTATGGACCATTCCCTAATATTTAGACGCTGCCCTTCACAGGAAAAGCATCAGTGCCAGCATGGACTGCTTTCATAAGAAGCAATTCAGAAAGGCTTGTATCCAGAAGTATGGTTTACAGAACTCCTCCAGAGCTTTCTGCAAGTAAGGACTTCTGACCTGCCACGTAAGGTGCTAATCCTTCTTAAGCAAGTTCCACAATCCTTCAGTAATTCCTTAGCCAACAGTCCTGTACACCTGGAAGATGTTCTCTGCCTGTGAGTAAAAGACAATTTGCATTACCTAAGTTTTCACAGCCAGACAGACAAGCTCTCTCAATCAAGCCTTTTCTCTCAGAGCTGAAGCTCAGATATTCAGAACAGCAGCTGTGGATGTAGTCTTCCTGGACTTCAGTAAAGCCTTTGACACAGTTTCTCACAGCATTCTGCTACGGAAACTGTCAGCCTCTGGCCTGGACAGGCGCACACTCTCCTGGGTAGAAAACTGGTTGGACGGCCAGGCCCAGAGAGCGGTGGCAAACTGTGTTAAATGCAGCTGGAGGCCAGCTCCTTGAATATTGTGTTCAGTGAGGCTCTGGAGCGAGGGCTGAGTTGTTAGCTGGGGCTAAACAACCCCAGCTCTCTCTGCTGTTCCTCATAGGGCCTGTTCTCCAGCCCCTTCACCAGCTTTGTTGCTCTTCTCTGGACTCACTCCAGAGCCTCAACATCCTTCTTGTGGGGAGGGACCCAGAACTGAACAAAATATTCAAGGAGAGGTCTCACCAGTGCTGAGTACAAAGGAAGAATAACCTCCCTGGACCTGCTGGTCACACCATTTCTGATACAAGTCAGGATGCTATTGGCCTTCTTGGCCACCTGGGCACACTGCTGGCTCATGTTCAGTCGGCTGTCAGCCAACACCCCCAAGTCCTTCTCCTCCTAGCAGCTTTCTAGACAGACTTCTCCCAGTCTGTAGCTCTGCGTAGGGTTGTTGTGCCCCAAGTGCAGGACCCGGTATTTGGCCGTGTTAAACCTCATGCCATTGGACACTGCCCAGCGGTCCAGCCTGTTTAGGTCCCTTTGAAGAGCCTCCCTACCCTCCAGCAGATCGACACTTCCACTCAGCTTAGTGTCATCTGCAAACTTGCCAAGGGAGCACTCAATGCCTTCATCCACGTCATTGATAAAGACATTGAACAGGGCTGGACGAGTACTGATCCCTGGGGAACCCCACTTGTAACTGTCCTCCAGCTGCATTTAACACAGTTTGCCACCACTCTCTGTGCCCGGCCGTCCAACCAGTTTTCTACCCAGGAGAGTGTGCGCCTGTCCAGGCCAGAGGCTGACAGTTTCCGTAGCAGAATGCTGTGAGAAACTGTGTCAAAGGCTTTACTGAAGTCCAGGAAGACCACATCCACACCCTTTCCCTCATCCAGCAGCTAAGTGACTTTGTCATAGAAGGCGATCAGGTTGGTTTGGCAAGACCTGCCTTTGGTAAACCCATGTTGACTGGGCCTGATCACCCATTTCTCTTGCATGTGCTTCATGATAGCACTCAAGATCACCTGTTCCATGACTTTCCCTGGCACTGAGGTCAGAGTGACTGGCCTGTAGTTCCCTGGATCCTCCCTGTGAACCTTCTTGTAGATGGGCACTACATCAGCCAGCCTCCAGTCCAGTGGAACTTCCCCAGTCTTCCAGGACTGTTGGAAGATGATGGAAAGGGGTTCGGCCAGCACATCCACCAGCTCCCTCAATACCCTTGGGGGAATCCCATCTGGCCCCATAGACTTGTGGGTGTCTAGTTGGGCAAGCAAGACTCTGACCACCTCCTCTTGGACCATGGGAGCCTCGTATTGCTCCTCTAGCTCCAGGGTTTGTACGCAGAAGGAACAACTTACTTTACAATTAAAGACTGAGGCAAAGAAGGCATTAAGTACCTCAGCCTTCTCCTCATCCCCTGTCACTGTTGTTCCCTCTGTGTCCAAAAGGGACTGTATGGTCTCCCTTGTCTTCCTTTTACTGTTTATGTACTTATAAAAAGATTTTTTATAATCTTTCGCGGACTTTGCTAACCTGATTTCTAGTTCAGCCTTATTGATTTCTAGTTCAGCCTTAAAATGAGCAAATAGAATCAAGAGTCAGCAAACCATTTGTGGTAAAACAAGAATCTTCTCAAATATCCCATTCAGCTTGAAATGGATATCCCCCCCACTCCCCTTTCCTTTTTTTAAAAAGGCTCAACCTCCCCCTTTACCTTTAAATATAAAGATATCAGTAAAGATGGAAATGAGTTAAAATTTGAACATAGCCACGTTGCACTAATACGAAAGGGAAAAAAAAAAAAAAAGCCGTTAAAATCATGGAAGCATCTACTGCTGAAGTCCTAGCTAGCTTGTTCCTGGTGTCAAAATGACTGTCCCCTTATTCCAAGGCACAGAAAATCTACTTGTGAATAACTACTCCCTTCACAGACGTGATTTTGAAGATGTACCTTTTGCTTTATGGAAAGCAGAGGCAGAAACTTATATTTATAGTTTCTGTCTTCATAGTATCCCTTTAGGAGCCTTCATTTGTTTTAGTGTCATACACCTTGATGTGAGACCAGAACAGGAAGCTGAAATGCCAAATGACTGGAAGAAAGGCTATGCTTGTGGTACTCCTGACCACACCAAATGCAGAGACTACAAAGAGCTCATTCTCTCAAGCTTCCCAAGTCCTTTCCACCCCAAAGAGCTACAGAAAAGCCTCAGATAAACATCCAGATTTTTGATTGTTTATTCAAACTGAACACTGCACAGGTTTTTGGAGACTAGCCCATCACTAGAAGGAATAAGAAAAACTTTCCATATCCTGAATAGGAGAGCTTTTGCCTCCTTCACAGTCATGATCCTGTAAGGATTTTTCCTCTTATTTTTAGATTTCATCCAGCAGACGAGTACACTGTTTGATTCAGGTGATTTTTCCTTTCAGAATTTACACAGATGAATGTACACAAACTAAACAATTTATAAGCACAGCCCAAACAAATCACACAAAGAGCCTAACACCACAGGTCACATTCCATTCCTGCAACAGTTTTACCCAAAACAGATGTATAACTAACCTTACAAAAACATGCGAGCTCATATTTTTGGCTGCTGGTTAAGAACCTCCTGTGCAATCTATTCCTGTTAAAAGCAGAAGTAAGATACTCCAGACAAAAAAAAAACCAAAAAAAAACCAAAAACACACCAACTAAAACCAACCAAACAAAAAAAGTTTCAGAAGCACACACGCAAAACTTATTAACTGACTGATTCTCTGATATACAGGTAGATAGTGAAAGCTATTGATTTTAGTAAAAGTAATTGTTTTTCTCTATCAATCCTCCTCATCCCCAAAAACCTTTTTCATTTTTAATGGAGAACACTGCTAAGATTCAAGGCCAAGATTATGTTTTCGTAATCCACAAGACTCTCTGAGCTATTGTCAATGACTACCAGATAATACAAGTGACTCCGAATCCAGCCAAAGACATTTTTTAATTCTGACTCCTGCAATAGCACCTCAGTGGAAATCTGACGTTTCAAAAACTATAAGCTTGGAAGACCTATAAAAGATTCAGTAATAAAAAAAAAAAAATTAAAAAAAAAAAAAAAAGACAGAGCCAAAGAGTTCATTATGGTCCTGCATGCAAAGTACTATTAAACACTCTATCCTACCTTCCTCACAAGCTCTCTGACAGGTGGGCTTCACTGACAGGTTTCATGAAAATACAAATACACAACACAAACATGGCAGAGAGAGTTCTCCCACAAGGGTTAAATTCTTCCCCTCTGGGCATGAACTGATGAAAGTGTCAAAGGCCTGACAAACACAGTTTTATGCTGTGAGCAGTTTTAGTATAGGATCCTGAGCTGGTCCAGAGGAACGGCCTCGATGATGTCTGACGGTCTATTCACATTTTTATACCTCCACAAAGACAGCAATTAATTGGAAGTAGAAAGAGTGCAAAGTGTAACATGGATGCCAGTTAGCAAAGGTGAAAGGTTTAGTGTCTCAGAAATATACAAGTAGAAAATCTTGTGTCACAATTAATTAAATAAGACCTGCATTTTATCCCAAAATTAGATTATCTGGAGATAAGGGCTGTTGTGGCTTTTAGGCAAACCAAGTTGAAAGGCAGTTGTCCCAGCTCAATATGTATTGAACTGGAGAATAAAGATCACTGAAGCATGAAAGGCATAGCATAAGAGTAGCTATGAATTTAATTACTTGAGTAATTGGATGAAATTATAACCCACCCAAGTTATAAGCAATGGCATTTTAAAACTAAATTAACATATAAGATGTCAATATATGGTAATCAAAAATATGTAGCATAGTTCTTGGATTTTGTGGCATCAATATATCTCCTTCTTCTAGTAGTAGTGTAAATTGCTTCCTTTGCATGGGTCTGTATATCATCCTTTAACAATCTTCACCCAGACCCCTTACTAAAGGAAATCTGAATTCAGTGGTGTTTGTGACTCACTATGTGAAAGTGGCATTTAGTACTCTCCTGCTGTCCCAAGGTGTGGATCTTGCTGCAAGTGCATGCTGGCATCCCATGACACAGGGATGGGGCTCCTGGTCTCTTCAGGGAGGGTGGGCAGGAAGAAACTGCATCGCTGCCTAGTGTTACTGCTGGCAATGGAATTTATGCTATAATCAAGCTTACGATAGTTTAAAAAGAAAAAAAAATAAAAAATAAAAAATACAAATATTTCTCCTGGCCAGATTCTGTTCCAGACACATTACACACAACATCTCTACATCCATAGAGTATAACCATACACACAAACAAGTCTTCTCCAGAGCCTAGGCTATCATTGCAGACTTCTTTCCCTTTTCTCCTCTTGATTTTATTTTATTTAAGTTTATTTGTGAGTGGAAGAGTGAGGAAGTAAGGGGAGCATTTAGCTTGGATCAGTCTGAAACTGCAAGGGTCAGAGGTTTCAGGTCTCCTAATTGATTTATGTATGCTGAGCTTCATAAGGGAAAAAATGTTTCATGCTTTCTCCAAGCGGCACAAAAGCACAAGCTTGGTTCTCTTGAGTAACAAAGATTGTTTCTGAGCAGCTTTTCCCGAGGCAGTGGGTGATGTAAAGGATGATTGACAGATTGTGTGGCTCTGAATAAATGAATAGCACACATATGTTCTTTTTTTCTTTTTTCTTTTCTTTTTTCTCCCTCCTCCTCCTCCGAGAGGGTTTCAGTCTCGTTTCGGAGCGTGCACTTGCAAGAGCAGCACCTGTGGTTTGCTGGACCTTTCAAGAGACCTGGCGTCCTGACAATCCCACGGCTAAGAGCTCGCTTAATAAATGCTTCCAAGTCAAAAAGCCATTTTTATTGGGCTCGTTTCAGGCTCGGCGGGGCAGCAGGCTCCATCCACACGCTAACACTGCCACCTACCGACACCTCTGCTCTCCACCGGGGGCTGGACCCTGCTCGCCCGAGGACTGATAGCCGCGGGCTCCACTAAAACCCACTTGCTTTGAGAACCTCGCTCGCAATTCATAAAGAACTAAATTATGTTTTTTGACCTCGAGGAAAAAGAAAAAAAAAAAAATAAGGAGGTGGAAACAAAGCGTGCCTTGTTGTTTTGAAAGAAGTCCAGAGAGGTGATTCTCCCTCTGTACTCAGCACTGGTGAGACCGCTCCTTGAATACTGTGTTCAGTTCTGGGCCCCTCACCACAAGAAGGATGTTGAGGCTCTGGAGCAAGTCCAGAGAAGAGCGACGAGGCTGGTGAAGAGGCTGGAGAACAGAACCCATGAGGAGTGACTGAGAGAGCCGGGGTTGTTTAGCCTGGAGAAGAGGAGGCTGAGAGGAGACCTCATTACGCTCTACAACTACCTGAAAGGAGGTTGTAGAGAGGAGGGAGCTGACCTCTTCTCCCAAGTGCCAGGGGACAGGACAAGAGGGAATGACCTCAAGCTCCGCCAGGGGAGATTTAGGCTGGAGATTAGGAGGAGGTTTTTCACACAGAGGGTCATTGGGCATTGGAATAGGCTGCCCAGGGAGGTGGTTGATTCCCCTTCCCTGGAGGTGTTTAAGGCACGGGTGGATGAGGTCTTGAGGGATTTGGTTTAGTGTTAGATAGGAATGGTTGAACTAGAAGATCCGACGGGTCCCTTCCAACCTGGTTGATCAGTGATTCTGTGATTCTGTGATAACAATATCCAGGAAAGAGGGACAACTTGTGCAGCTAGCCAGGAGTTTTAGCTGGGTGGTGTTAATGATGGGAACTACAGTAAAAACTTGCTGACTGTATCTAATTGAATAGCATAGTACCCTGCCTTATATCCTTATATCGAGCCTTAATAAGCTCTGACAGTTCGCATTGGGTTTAGTAAAATAGATGGTTGCCAAAGAATCATTTTCAGTTATTGTCAAACATGGTTGGAGACTGCATCTACCTTTTAAAGGCAATTATTGACCTGTTGTTGCACAGTGGCCATCCATTCCATTTATCCGCTATGCCCCTAAGAACAGTGTCACAAAGTTCCTGGTTTAATGGAATTAGATCATTCGGGCAATTACCAGTTCCACGTGAGCTGCTTTAAGTCATCTGCTGTCACATCACCCTTCCTTCACCATGACTTACCAACAGTTCTAAAAAAACCTCCTTGATCTGAACACTTTTCTAAAGTTATTGGTGCATTGTCAGACACCAGAAGTTCAGAAGTAACGGTACCTTAACTCCCGATCTCAGAACAATAATACACGAATCAAGCCATGAGGCATAACAAAAAAATTAGAACATCTTTCACTGTGTCATTATCACATTCACATTCAAGACCTCAGTAAAGAGTTGAAGGATCATAATTTAAACAGAGCATTCAAATTCACACTGAAGAAACAGCCATGACTTCTGAATGGAATTTGGGTTCAAACATGTTAATTGACCTTGCTTCTTGTGAGCACATTCATGAGGAAAGTTTTCTTCATGCAAGTGTTTATAGGAAACAAATTTGGGGCCCACTACTTTATTTGGCTGATCACAAAATAAAAATGCATTCCACAACGAATTAAATTCTCCTTGTAAGGAAAAAGAAGCTTTAATATTCTACCTTTTGAGGGTAGAATGGAGAATACCATTGAATAATATCATGTTTCTGGAAAAATTATCACACATATAAAATCACACATCAAATTATTCTGACAGGTCAAATAGAACTTCAAGGCTCTCAAAATATATAAATCATTAAATTTAAACTGTCAGATACAAAATTAGCACCATACCCATGTAATTTAGATGACCAATCATGCAGCCTGAGTATCTTAATATTTAACAGAATGACAACAGGGAAGAATCAGGCAATGAATCACAGGCTAAAACTGTACCAGTCTTCAGCCAGACTCAGTTATGAACTCTGGGGCTGTTCCTATAATAGAGAGCAATGTTAGCGGTTCTTCAACTAATTTGTATTAATTTTAACACCTTCATCAGTAAAACATTCACTGATACCAGTTTATTGTCCTACTCACAGAGACATTGGAACTGCCTGTGTACAAAGACATGATTGCCTCATCCTTATTAGCTTCAGATTTCTTTGCACTGTTCCTGAAACTCAGCACCTCCAAAGTTGTACTCTAAGTATATTAAGCTATTGTGTAGTCACATCAAAGTAGAACCCTGGGCCACAGCAGCTCATACAACTGGTCTCACACACTGCCTAAAGGGGATGTGGCTATGAAGGCAGCATTTACTGCCTCCACAGCCATTGTGCATCCTCTAGAGCCAAGAAAGCAGACCACATAAAGTATTTCCTTATTGTGGTCATGTGAACTTATGTTTGTCCCTTCAAAGTCACCAAAAATGCTAAAATGCAATTCAAAGTTACCACCACCACCACCACGAAAGTCCAAACTTAAATTCTCACTTCAAAAACTACCACCACGAGTTCCACTGGTTAAATCCCTACGGGTAATCAATATTTCATATTAGCTTTTAACATGCTTTCCTTCAATTTCAGGGACTGTGGTCTGAGATTTTGAACCACTGATAAGAAAAGATATAACCAGGGTAGAGAAGATAAGTAATTTCTTGCATTTATAACAGGAATGCCCTCTGAGTTTCACCATCATGAAAGTGAGAGGGTGTGCAAATAGAATGTAATAAATGCAGACGTGGTTTGAAGAGCAATGTACAAGAAAGTCCCTAGTAAGTGGCAAATACTTTGCTCTCAGTCAAATCTCTGACTGTGGCATCAATTTTGGTTACACAATATTACAAGTTCTCCTGTTTCTTGAGATGGTTTAGCAACAACAATACAACTACATGGAAATTTTTTTCCAAATGAGATTTTTACAAATTGTTTCTAGCATTGCAATTTTTTTTTCTAAAAAAACTATCTTACCTATTCGACACACAAAAGACAACTTCTATGTCATATGTTTTTGGAGAAGATAATGTTAGCAAAATTTTAAATTCACCAGAACTATACTGTCCCTTCCAAGACTGTAAACTTTTGGAAAATAGACTATTTATCAATAGATCTACATCTATTCTGGATTAAATTTTAAGTGAAAATTATCAGTAAATATTTTAATGGAAAAAGAATATGGGTAATTTTTGAAACCTGGAGAACAAAAATAAATCTATAAAAAGCAGGGAACAATGAATTTATGAACTAAATTTAATAATTATTTTTTCTGACAGCTTCAGTAGAAGAAAAAATTATACATCAGAAAGCATGAGTACTATTTTTAAAACATTTAACTGGATAACCCTCTGTTAATTTCCCCAATGATCTGAAATAACCTCATATTTCAGTTCATTGAACAAAACCTTTGCCCTTAATTTTCCATAAAATGTTCCCATAAAATGTTCAGCAACATGCATTCCTACACTGGTCACTTAAAATTATACCAAATTCTTTGCACTGCAGAAATCAATGAACAAACATTTCCAAGTTGCAGTATACTAAAGCATTATATGGGCAGAAACGATTCCTGCATGGAATCATAGAATCGCTAGGTTGGAAAAGAACTTTGAGATTATTGAGTCCAACTATACCTGTCCACTACTAAATCATACCCCAAAGCACTTCATCTGCTTGTCTTTATATACCTCCAGGGTTGGTGATAAGGATAGGAAAACCGGCTCCACTGAAGCAACCCTTAATCCTTATAGGTGAAGTCTTTCAGTAACATCTTCAGATGTTAGAAGGGGAAAAAACAACAAGGAGGGTTTGGATTTAAGATTGGGAGGTTTAGGCTGAGCATTAGGAAAAAAAATTTCACAGAAAGGGACATTGGGCACTGGAATAGGCTGCCCAGGGAGGGGGGGGTTGATTCACCTTCCCTGGAGGAGTTTAAGGGACTGGTGGACAAGGCACTGAGGGACATTGGTTAGTCTTTGATAGGAATGGTTGGACTCAATGATCCAGTGGGTCTCTTCCAACCGGGTGATTCTATAATTCTGTGAAAATCACTGCAATATACACCTCATTAGTGGATGGTGCAGTCTGTCTGGAGCAGAGCTCCTGCTCTGACTGCTCAGCACCATGACGGGGAAAGGGCAGTCATCTAGAGATTTTTCTCTTCTTCACCTTACCTCCTTTGACTGCCAGAACTGCAAAGATAAGGGGAACAACAATATGAGGTTTTCCAGTGATAAAAATAAAAGACAACTGACTACTAAAGGAAAGGTGTTTACATCATTCGCATCACTATTTGTGTCAGAACTTAGTTTGGCTCAGTTGCTTGGTCAAACTGGACCCTACATCAGAAATCTTTGCCTTTTGTTTGATCATCCTGGAAAAAAAATCAGCAACAATTATTTTAATCTCGTGACTGTGAATGATGCTGCATGTTTAAGTGATTTTCAACAGAAGGAAATATAGAAAATAATCCAAACCACAATTCATATCAAAAGTGATCCACCAGGAATCGGGCAGACAGTGTATACTGCCTTACTAAACCTAACATCCCTTTGCTGAAAGATACAGCACTGTAAGCTCCCCTACAATGTACTCTTCCTGAGAATCTGATAACAGAAGTGTCTACATGTACTAAAATTTAAAGGGGTCTAATTTTACCCATGTTGTTGTTTTTAGCAGTAGGTAAAAAAAAATCAAGCCCATAGCTTGTAGAAATACAGTTAACAGAAAAAGTTTCATGATCTTAGAAGAATAACATTTCTGCAGATATAGCTAGGCACCAAATACACAGAATGAAGACACTAACAACATTCACAAGTATATGAAAGCATAACACCCCTTAGAAATAAACAAGATTTTGGCTTACACACAGTCAAGCCTTTAAACAGGTATAACCAATCAGATTTATTCATTTACACTAGTGAAAGATCTGAAATCAATACAGTGCTTCCAAACCTTGAAAAGTTATCTGGAGCATCAGAAGACTAGGTACTTTTTTTACGGATTTCTCAGACTTTCAACCCTGAAATCATGGATGAATCAGAATTAATTATTTTAAAAGATAGTTAAAATATTGATAATCCCTTGCCTGTAGAGGATAGACCAAAACTATGAACTCTAAAGATTGCCTTAAAAGCTAGAGGGAAATGAAAATTATTTATTTTAATCACAAATTTATAATTGTTACTGTTACTTATAGGCTATAGCTGCTGGCCATTTGGACTACCACACACTTAAAAAGGAAAGTATCCTCTCCCTCCATAATGAAATATAATGCCCTGGAGCTGTGCTTAAACTGCAAATCTTCTCCCTTTGTTCCCCAGTATGAGGGCGTACTCTAACTGGACCTCAAGGGTGAGACTTCCTCACATGCATTTCCCTTAGAAGATAACCCAAGTGGCACCTGAAGACAGATCACTGCAAGCTATGGTAAACCTGCTGGCCTGCATAATCATAATATCAAGATTAATGCCACATCACCAATGGTCTTGGCTACAGAGTTCCAACAACTTTTTCTTTAAGTAAGTAAAAATAATGGACCTAGATTCCCCTTGCACTTGTATTTATACTTGGATTCTCAAAGGTCTCACAAAACCCTAAAGGACTGTAGTGCATTCGTGAGACCTGTCTCTTGTCTAGTGTGTGAACTCAACTTGCAGTTACTTTGTCAGTATTGCTACATAACTCCCTCTCCTTTCCTGAAGCTTGTGGATACTTTATTCCCTCAGAACTACTACTCCACCAGGAAATGTGGTTGACATTTTCCAAGAGTTCAGACTTCATGAGGATGTTCAGAAACATAGATAAATTTGGGCAGAGGCAGATGCCATGACTGTATTAGCCTCTTCCATAGAAAATAAAGCTAAAAGATAACATGTTTTCAGAAATATGCCCTGAACTTTCTTTTCTTACGTGGGTGGCCCTTGGTTTTAACATAAAACACCAACTGAATTAAATCTACTTTGATAAAATACAACATATTTTTAATCTCATCTGAACGCTATAGTTCTGTTGAGATCAGAGTTTTTAAGACACTGGATGTACTGTATTTTTTCCAATCTATTTCAATTACACTTTTATGATGGCAGAATAATGGTAAGATTAGTCTATTTTATCATGATTAAAACTTGATTAACATATTAAATAACCATTGTACACTAATTAACTCGGCTAAATGCAATGTCCAATATATTGTTCTACTTTTGTAGACTTCTAATGAAAAAACTTCTATCATGAGTATGATGAGTTGGTTACTTCTTATGCACTGCTTTTAAGATTTAACACAGAGTTTCACTATGGACTGAATACATAAAGCTATGATTTTTTGATAGGCTATTAGGGAAGACTTTAGTTTGAAAGAAATTTGCAGATGAGTTACAATATAAAAATTAAAAATACATGATTTAGGAGTGAAATTCCAAACATGCCCTATGCAATCTGAACACTGTAAGGTTACAAAATTTATATCTATGATTTCAGTAAGAACAATGTGAAGATGAATTTTAGACAACCTTCCAGTTCAATTATGTAAAATAGCATTACAGTATTTTACAGGATGCACAGATAAAAATCTATTAATACTGATTTGTCACTATTTCACAAATAAGGACAATTCTAAACAAGGCTTTTAACCATTAGTTAAAAACTCTGTTACGTCTACCTCTTGCAGTGACCTTATGTTTCCAGAGGAATAAATTTAAACTTCTAATTTCCTCTGTCATATGAACTCAGACATCTGCAGTCTGATTTTCTTGTGTTACAAGTACCTCAAAATACAAAATGGGAGCAGCAGCCACTGCAAGTCAATCCATTTACGCCAGGTTTTCAGCCAACTCTTAAATACAACTGGAGGTATTTTTACACAAAAATGTATGGACAGAACTGAAATTATTAAAAAAAAAGAATTTAAAAAATCTGCCTATTCATTTCATGTGATGTTTCAAATGTGCAATGGGTAGTGACACAAAGTGTTCAAACCCAGATTCATCTTGTTCAACTTGGGACACTTAGCTGAGCCACCTCCACTTCCTCACAGGTCACTGAAGGAACTCATCTATTTCCACATGCCAATTTAGAGACTGTGTAAAAGAGTAAAATTGCACACTGTTGCTGTGATGGAAATGACTAATAGCTGCATACATTGCACCAAACAAAAGACATGGTTTTACTTAAAGAGGTATGAATGCACAATTGTAATTTGCCTGTTTCTTCCCCATACCAGTAGTGTGTCTTTTCCTACTTCTCTTGGTTCAAATCCTACAGCCTGACAACCATAGCAAGAAGTCAAGTAAACCTCAGCTTGGTGTAATACAGCACCTTTCCTGGTAATCTGATCCACAGAGGAGAGGCTTGGTGAAAAACAGAATCCAACAGTAGATCAGGAAGTTGCAAGTTAGTGGCCCTGAGGTGTGAAAGGCCAGGAGCTGAGAGTGATAGTAGGTAGCAGGACAGGGCTTCACCCAACAGGTGACATGTTCTTCTGTCCTCAAGCACGGCAAGCAGGGCAGGCCTAGGGTTGGTGGCCAAGTTTAAAGAGATCATCAGGCCAGTCTGAGTTGATGAGGCAGGTCCAACGTCAAGCTAGGAAGTAAATCCACAGGTCAAGATCAGGTTCAGCCGGGGCTAGACATAGCCCACTCATCACTGGAAAGGTCACTGCTGACAAGGCAGGGCCAAGGTCAAGCCTAGAGATCAGTCCATGGGTCATGGTCCAGATAAGTGGGGACCTGACAAGCACACCTACAATGTAGCTGAGGCAGAAAGTGAAGAACCAGGGCTGAGTTTATATAAACCCTCAGAGCCCACAGGTAGAAGGTATGGCATGAAACACCAAACGAGGCTGGTCAGAGCCATTAAGACCTACTAGAACACTAAGGGCTTTGACATAGTACAAAGAGATCCTGGGGTATTTTTTTGCAAAAGGACAGGAGGTCATGGTTTTGAAGAAGCACTTCAATGAGAGAAGGATGCTCCCAGGCCTAAAAAATATGCACACAAAGAATCACACCTCAAGTAGTCTTCTTATTCTTTTTGCCCCACCACAATTACAGCATTTCACATGCTGGCAGCACAGTATCTCTACCTCTTCCCATATACTATGCACCATACACTGATGACTGGACATCTACCAGTCATCTTCATCAGCTGTCCAGAGTCCTGTGAGCAAGAGACAGGGTGCAACACAGCAGCTAGGTTGCCCATGCCTTATAGCAGAGATTGGCCCTCAAGAGCTTCCCTGCATTGCAAGATTCCCTACCAATACAGCTCCTCCTTTGTCATATTACATGGGTATATCCAAGGGGGGTGTCACACTATCACGCATGTCTGTGCTTTATGTGTGATCAGAAGCTTGCCTGCACCTCTTTCTATCCTTCATATGATCCAATACAGCCCATTGCACATGTTGGGACCCCAGAGGGCTCTTCCTGTGCAGGCAGAGGTCTGCCTGTGCAGGACGCAATTATGCTTCATATTTTCATAGAGTTCCACAGAAATGTAAATGTCAGCAACAAGTATCTTTGTCAGCTTTCCAAAGAATGAACAATAGACTCTTACAAGGACAAAAGGGATTGTTTCCGAACACAATCTCTGCCTTCAGGCTTGAGGACAATGCCTTTTTAGTGGTCTCCATGCAAACTCTGTTTGAAATGATGTTACTAATTGGCAGAATTTTTTAATTACAGCAATAAATGGCAACCATAATGCACAGGATATAGAGCCATTCGCTTTTACTTTGAATTTCTTTGACTGCATAGAGTAAAAAAAATCATCAAGAGGAGGAACTGGTTACTATGAAGTATGATAACTATTTCAATCCATAGGTATAAGCATACAGTAATTAATTGATTAATATAGTTCACATGCCTCAAGTAAAAGATACAGTATATACGATGATGTCAGCATAATCCTTTCTTATAGTTTTATCAATGATCTAATGTAACTCGCTCAAGTTACTCCAGATATACAGCAATACTTAAACAGAGAGTAGATTCAGAAACTAAATGAAAGAACTAGTCCACATCAATGAAAAAAGACTACAGTTTCCCGTGAACTTAAGAGACTTTGATATTTGCTGTGGAATAAAAATGCATCGTGGGTTTCCGCAGTCAGAGCCTGAATCAGGAAAGCAAACCTATTCAGCAAGGACCTTTAAAAATTAATCATGTATTCATGCCCATATACCTTTAGCATACATTTACAAATAACCATTAGCTTGAATGCATTTGGGAATAAGAAACAAATTATGCTGAATTTAGGAAGAAGTTAAAATAGTTACAAACACTTCTTAGCTTTTAATACCTTTTTAATGAAAAAAATTGTCATAAAGGGCATTTTCAGGAATAATTAACTACAGGATGGGGATTCAGGAGATTCAAGTTTCCTTCCTGCCTGTGTTATAGACATGAACGAGATTTCAGATGAGATACCAAAATCTTAGTTCAGTTAAATACTAACATACATATTCACAAGAGATAAATTAGATGCTCGTGTTCTGCAGGTGCACCTTGCTCAGTCAGAACAAACCTTACAGTGTCTCCAATCCTACAGCATTAAAATGGGAATAAAGGCATCCTGTATACAACTTTTCCTCTTCAGATTGCCCACATTTCAAAGTAAGGGCCTTTCCTTATTACCTTGTTGCCCACTTTCTTGGTACATCATCTAGTACAACAAGTCTAAAGTTATTATAAGGCTTAGAGACCTTTTAAATAAAGAAATATAATGGTAAGCACTTAGCACACACTGCATATCCTCTATACCAGAACAATTACTTACTGTTAGCAACAACCTTTGGTAAAAGACAACATGTCAGTGTACTCTTAGGGAATTTAGACAGTTTTCTAATTAATTTCTGAACATTTGTAGCACAAACCAAACATCAGCAAATTACGCTTAGAGTATCTGGAACATTTCCAACCTAATTTCTTTTCTGCTCCCTTGTCTTTTACTAGAAGAAGCAGATATGGTTAAAATCTCACAACAAAAATATTTCTTTATATGCTTGCGGCTATTGCCATTTTTATAAACCTTATGGGTTTGTCCTCAGCTGATCTTACTTCAGGTCAAGAAGTGACCTGAAAGATGCAAGTAGCAGACATTCTGGACTTCCTTCCTAAGTATAGTTGAATAAAGGGCACTATAAAATTAAAGTCTCTCAAGAGCACTTATGAGATAGGGAAGGAGAAACACTTAAAGAAATCATTCATATTCTTGTTTAGTTACACTTACAGCATTACTCTTAAAATAAGCACTTCATCACTTACAAAAAATCCATGATACATATAAAATTTTACACTGAAATGAACAAATCAAACAAATAATGCAAGACCATTTCAGAATATCTACTCACTTTGAATCACAATCCAACTTAGGTCTACCAAGTTTAGTTCAGGACTTAGGTCAAAAGTCAAAGTCCACACTCTGCAGCTCACATCACCAAGGCAAGACATCTTGCACAGCACTGCAGCAAGTAAGGCCACTGTTGTCCTTGTGTAGGTCCCAAACATGACAGTTTTCTCAAATTATCCATACTGTTTGCAGATTTGAGCACTAAGGGGAGTGCCAGGGCCCTTCTGAAAACAAGTCTCATCCAATCTTCAGGTAAGATCATAAAGACACTACCAATACAAACTTTTCTTCTGAAACTGATTACATAAAACTCAGATGTGATTGAAAGCCAATGGCATCCTGGCTTGTATCAGAAATGGTGTGATCAGCAGGGCCAAGGAGGTTATTCTCCCTCTGTACTCAGCACTGGTGAGACCGCTCCTTGAATCCTGTGTTCAGTTCTGGGCCCCTCACCACAAGAAGAATATTAAGGCTCTGGAGCGAGTCCAGAGAAGAGCAACAAAGCTGGTGAAGGGGCTGGAGAACAGGCCCTATGAGGAACGGCTGAGAGAGCTGGGGTTGTTTAGCCTGGAGAAGAGGAGGCTGAGGCTGAGAGGAGACCTCATTGCTCTCTATAACTACCTGAAAGGAGGTTGTAGAGAGGAGGGAGCTGGCCTCTTCTCCCAAGTGACAGGGGACAGGACGAGAGGGAATGGCCTCAAGCTCCGCCAGGGGAGATTTGGGTTGGAGATTAGGAGGAAGTTTTTCACGGAAAGGGTCATTGGGCATTGGAACAGGCTGCCCACGGAGGTGGTTGATTCACCTTCCCTGGAGGTGTTTAAGGCACGGGTAGACAAGGTCCTGAGGGACATGGTTTAGTGTTTGATAGGAATGGTTGGACTTGATGATCCGATGGGTCTCTTCCAACCTGGTGATTCTATGATTCTATGATCTGCACAGACATCCATAAGTGCCGCAGTACTAAACAGAGACTGAGGCTGCTAAATCAAACTGCCAGATCCATCTATCACAACACCACTTGTTTGAATTCCACTTCTATGTTAAACATTATTTTCACTGTGTTCTAATGCTGTCTTCATAATAGACCTCCTACACAGCAAGCAACCTCTTTCGCTAGCTCAGCTACCAATCTCGGCATATAGACCCTGTAAAAGTCATTACAGTAATGTAATTTCTAGTACTTGCATTTTCACTATAGCAAAATCTCACAGGGATCAGACCCACTTATGGTCTTAACTAAAACTAGCCATCTGACTTAATTAACATTTAGAATTCATCAAACCTTGCAGGGCTCATACTGGGCTCTGGGGCAGCTTGGCGGTGCTCACACTGGGCTCCTGCTGGGTGTATGTATCCAGTAGCAGTGTTATTCGATCAGATGACACACTTGGTGTGGAAGCAAAGGAAGAACATAACTTAAAAAAATAAAATCAACAACTTCACAAAATCTCTGCGTCACACAGAAGGCATATAAGGAGGAAAGGAAGCAGAAATCCTGGGAGCAGCAGGAGCCAACAGAAATATGCATTACCCTTGTAAATTTTCTCCACAAATCCTAACCCAATAATAGTTGTGTCTTTAATAAACAGCTTTCTTTGTAATACAAGTTCCAAATGTAACTTTTTCAATATAAAATTATTAATTACATTAATGTGCCATAGCAGCATAAAGTTTTGTTTCTCTGAAGGTGCCACAAACCATTGCGATGTTTCCCGTAATTAGGAGTGGTGTCAAAAGGGAAACAGAGACAGATTTGTGCCATCCAGTTCATCTAGACTTTTCAAGACCTAAGTTCTATGCTCAGGAACAGATCATAGAATGCTCAGATGAATAGATGTCTGCTGCTCACGGTGTTGGCTGCCTCAGCTGGATTTGGGGCAGACTGATGCAACTATATTCTTTTTTCTTCCTTGTAGTTTCATAGCATATGCTATTCACATAAATCTGCCTTGTATTTCTTCATTCTTTGTACCCGAGTTGTACCCAAGTAGTATTCAAGTAACCACCAGAGGTACAGCATCTTTTTGATAAAGTTACATGTGATGGTTTGATTAATTAGACTTTATGAAGTGTTTTATTTTTCTGCACTATATGAAAATGCAGCTGAATGTATAAACTGTTCATTAAGCACTAACTTGAGATTCAAGATATCCAAGACAGTGAAAAAAAGGAAAGTGTCAGCTGTACAAATACACTTTTCCAACACATAAAGTGCAATATAAAGGCAAACTTCTACCATGAATTTCCCACACATTTTGAATTATTACTTTCCTAAACTTCCAAGAATTACCTTGAACTTCAAGGTTCTCCATTCTTCCAGTTCAATTTATTTCTTTATATTCTGTTTTTGTTTCACAAAGAGAAGGACCATAAGTCCTATATTTTGTCATATTTGAAGACTCTAGTATCTTCAAGACACAAAGTCTGCACATTTATTTTACTGTATATCAGTTGCTGCAGGCACTGAGGAGGGGAGATTCAAGTGCATGAGAAAGGCAAAAGTACTGAATGCTGGCAAAGGTGTTTCCTCAGAGAATATTAATTTCCTACAGGACAAGCAAAGTATTTGGTGGCAGTGGAAATCTGACAACTCTATATATCAATCCAACCAAGTTTATCATGAGGCTTAAGCATCTCTTAACTGTCAAACTAAAACACGAACCTAGAAATAATAAACTACACTCTGAAATATCTACCAGAAAGCACATAGGGGAAAAGAAAGGATACAACAGATGACTTCCAAACCATAAATAATATTTTTGCAGTCATGCTTGCATCATTATTCCTGAAACCAATTTAGAAAACAATTGGACAGGGCACCCTGGGAATAAAGAATCATTTGCCATTAGACGTTAATGTGTGATTACTTAGTAATGTAATTGAAAGCATGACTGTAGCACATTGCCAGCATTCTATTGCCAGGAGATTACATCATAAATGATACTGAGAATTTTAAATCATTTTTTAATTTCATATTTGTTGTGACAAGAAGTTTCACTTAATATTTGATATTTAATGTTTTTCTTTCTCAAATACTGCATGATCAAGAGTTTGCAGGCAGGAGGGTCAGGGAAGAAAGATCTCTATTCCTCTCTGGTGAGACCTCATCTGGAGTACTGAGTCCAGTTCTGGAATCCTCAACATAAGAAGGATATAGAACAGTTGGAATGGGTCCAGAAGAGGCTACAAAGATGATCAGAGGGCTGGAGCAACTCCCATACAGGGACAGGCCGAAAGAATTTGGCTTGTTCAGTCTGGAGAAGAGAAGGCTCTGAGGAGACCTTATAGCAACCTTCCAGTACTTGAAAAGAGCCTACAAGAAAGATGGAGAGGAACTGTTCATAAAGGGTTGTTGTGATAGGATGAGAGGGAACAGGTATAAACTGGAGAAGGGGCAGATTTAGGCTTGATATAAGGAAGATGTGGATGACCCATCCCTGGGGGTGTTTAAGGCCATGTTGGATGGGGCCTTGGGCAGCCTAGTCCCTTGCCCATGGCAGCAGGGTTGGATGGTCTTTAAGGTCCCTTCTAACCCTAACTATTCTATGATTCTATATTTCTTCATGTTTATCATGAAATAACTAATCAGCATGAATGCAGTGAGAGATTTGTATTGGAAGCTGGTAATGTCTGAATGTCAGCGTATATAACTGACACAATGATGCACTTTAGGCTTTATTTGTCACTCTAATACTGTGAATCAGAGTAAAATCTGAAAGCTAAATGTGCAACCTATGTTTGTCAAAGCAACTCCCTGGAGATGTGTTGGGCTATACTGATTTTAATCCCCTGAAGACTTGACCCAAACTACAGGTACTCACATGAAGCCTCATAGTGTTTTAAGGCTAAATCCTCAACTAAGGTAGCCAGGCAAGGCTGGGTGGGCTATTGGAGGAATCATGCTTGTTTACATCAGCTGAGAATCTAGATTCACATACAGAGCAAGCTGTACTGACAACAGAGATGCAGAGTGTTTTCATCACTTATTTTCACAATCTTTCCTTCCAAGCATCCTGCAACTTAAAAAACTAGCACACTAAAAATTCAAAAGACTTTACAGGTAAGGGAAGCTTGTCCCACCATATCACCTGATATGGCTACTCTGCCTATGCGCAACTCCTTCTTCCAGTCCATCGGGTTTGCACAGATCACTGTCAACAGAAAACAACAAAGGATTCAAGGGGTTTAGCCCACCAACATTTTTGCCCATGTAGACTCAGGGACAAATCATGCCATGCTCATCCTCAGTAAAAGAACCTACATCACGCCATCCACTAAAGCCATGCTCCCAATAGACTTACCTGGTCCAAGAGACCCCTATGCATACATCATACACAAACATCACCAGGTAACTTCAGTACAGCTATATCAAATTCTATATAGTGCATATTTGATTGTTTGATGACTTCAGATCTCCTGAAATATGCATTTCAAATTTTAAAGCCCGAGGTTCCTGGGATTTAAAAAACATTCTGAACAAAGAAATCAAGAGAAAACTGTGAAGAATTGAAATTTACAGTGATTTCCTCTCCCTTGCAGCCCATTCTCACACGTTTTTCATCAACAAGCAGAGGAATGGAGCCTGAGTAAGGATTCTGGCATTTGGCTCACAGACTTTGTTTTGTCTTTATCCTATTTTACTGAATGTTGGATGACCACAGAGGCAACAGAGAACTCCAAGAAAAACGGATGTTTCAAAATGAGACAGGCAACTGTCTCCTCGTTTGGTCACACCACTGGTGCCAATGCCAAGAAACAAGGAATAAAACAACAACTGCAAGGTGGCAAGCAATCTTCCTTCTAGCAGCTGGTTCTGGGCTACCTTTCCCTCCAGTAGAAAACACGACTGCATCTTGAGAACACCTTCAACTACAACATGCAATTTGTTTCTCCAAGAGAAACTTTTTATTACAAGACTTCTTACAGAACTTATTTGTTTCTCAGCTGCTTTTACATAGTTAAAACTGTTTTCACAGTATTGAATGATCAGAACAAACCAGATTACTTCCTTCTAATTTGTCCTAGTGACCTACTGTATACATTAATAAAGGGATATTTTTTTTCTGCCTTTAAACTCCATTTTCACTGTAGAAAGCCATGCCAGTTGCATTAAAATACTTTTAACCTATTCAGTTCATGTTTGTGGAAGCACCAGAGCCTTCTGGGCTTTTTAATATAATAGTACCCCTTTATCACATTGAATGGTTTATTGGAACCAGCTTGTACAGATGATTGTTCACCATAGTGAGGCCACTACTGCAGGGCTCCAGTCTCTGCTTGGGGACTCTTCTGTAATTTCAGTGTTTCCAGTTTGGCCTGGGAATGAGTTTGTTTTTCAAGGTGTTTTCTGGTTGTGGGGTTTTTACTTCCTTCCTTTTAACTACATTATTTTTTCATATAACTTCAGTTATTACTTGCATTCTTTGACCTCTTAATATATTCTTAAGATGAGAGCTGGTCCAGACAACATGTATTTTGTGAAAAGGTGTTCTCCACTTATTTTCATCAAAAACACAAGTCAGTTTTGTCCAGTTGTTCAAGTCAGAATCATTTTCCAACTCTACTGCATGTAGAAGTACTAATATAAGAAATATTACTAGGAAACCTAACTTCCTTATTCTATAGAAGACGACATTGAAATCAGATTTCTGAGACCACACATATAGTGTGTCAGGTAGACACAGACACACAGAATGTGTGAATGTGGTGACTTTATGTAGCAGCTAGCATTAGTTAGGCATAGTTAACATGACTCTTAGCATTAGTGTGTGAATTTTAACCTACTTTTTGCTGTAATTGAGGCAGATTAAATATTACCACCTACTTGTTCCAAACAACAGAACAGTTTTGGTGTGCTCAAGAAAACAGATAGATAGACTATGTAAACAGTCTGTTGATCATCAAGAAGGCCAGAAGTATCCACAAGTGTCTGGAACAAGCAGACTGTGAATGCTGATGATGGTGACAGCAACTCAGAAAATATCTCTAATGATTCCAACCATATTACTGTAACCCAGAGTTTCTCCATACGTCCCAGAATTTCTTTGGGCTGAGAAACCTACAGGCTTGCACCAGGACCATCCCCCTAGCCTCCGGGGAGGGAGTCCCGGTAGCCCTGTAGGACAAATACGTGTAGCACAGGCTGGAACCACTGCACTCAACTGCTCAACCTTGTCCTCGGGTCACACAGTCTCCCTCAGTACAGGAAGTTCCTGTAAAAGCCTCCACACTGCCAGACCCAGCTTGTCTCCTGGACTATGACATCTCTCCCTCCCCTGCTCCCCTTCTCCATGAAAAGGGGGCAAGTTCTGTAAATTGTAAAATTACATGCATCTGTGATCAAAGCATCTTAGTATCCCAATCCACTTGTCCTCTACAGTGTCATTTGGTCTTAAACATGGCACTTTCACAGAAGAAAGCATTTCTTCCAGGACGTTTAATGGATCCTCTGCACATGATAAACTGCTGTTGATTTCATAATATGATTGTGTGTCTGAGTATATTAACAATCACATAGATGAAAAGACTTTCAGTTTTCAGAGGATATACAAAAACATCTCAGCTTTCCGCATTTTTTTGTCATTACACTTGCAAACAAAAACATTTTAATTGCATTGCAAATCAAGATTTATCCTAAATATATAAAAGAATATCCAGTCTCTGTGTTACTTCAAAAATTCTTCTTAAGTGAAAGGCTTTCAAAACTTTAGCATAAGATTTGCACTGGTACCAAAGAGATAATGGCTCCATGTTCCCTTTCATCCTAATGAAGTGCAGCTGCCTCCTTTACCTTGAGCTGTCCAGCAGATGGGATTTGGTTCACACTTTCATTCCTCTTTGAAGATTTCTTAAAAGCACTTGTCTAGTGCAGTCCTCCATCTATTGAATAATTTTGATGAGGGACAGCCACAAGACAGGGAATTTTGCATCTTTTATCTAAAGAAATCCCCTGTAAAGAGTGAAGAATAAAAAAAACAATTTTTGAGACTGCTGTTTCCCCTCACCCAGAAGAAAATTTGATGGTAGAAAAGGCTCATGCCAAACTTAACAGACTTGCTAGGCATCCTTTTAGTACTGCTTTACAAAAGAATGGGAGGAGCAAGAAGATAAAGAAAAGGAGCAGACACTAATTGGTTATGACTTTCCAAAAGTGTGCTGACAGACAGAAGCAAACTCTTCAATGAAAACACAATGGAAGGACAAAAAGCAACAGTTACAAATAGAAACAAGGGAAATTCCAATTGGGCATAAGAAAACATTACCTCACAATAAGCATCACTAAGCACTGTAAGACTTTCACAAAGCAGCAGGCAACTTCCTGTCTTTGAGGATTTGCAGAGCCTTGTGTAAGTGCCTGAACATCCTTCAAACAGGGCAAGCTGAGTACGTTTGAACAGGAAACAAGATCAGATGACCTCCAGAGATTCCCTTCAACCTCAATTTTTCTGCAATTCTTCTATTTCATGTCTACATACTCTCAGAGGAAGGGTGATAGGAGTACATGGTTACAGGCTTTACCGTCGCTGGTCCAGTGGTCACTGTGTATAGCCACGGGTATGGGGTACAAGATTTACTGTCACTGAGGAAGTCAGAGAGAATCAGCCAAAAAGACCAAAAGACAGACCTTCCAGAAAGTAAATTATTTCCAATATCTGGTTTACAGCAATCATTTCTTTACACAGAACAAGAAGACAGAATATTGTCCTTGGACAGGATTTTGTTCTGTAATTGCCTCAGAAAACACAATCAAAGTAGTTACATAGAAGAACATTCAGTAAATACTGAAGACTGGAAAAGAACTTATCTGATGGGTATATTAAACCATTTCAACAACCTTCCTTTCTAACTAAAATATTGCTCTCACTGTGTTGTCAAGGTCAATGAAGCTTGCAGTGTCTATTATACAAGCACCAGTTGTGAATGTTAGATACCCAGAGCAGAGTTAATCTAGTTTGAACTCATGCCATTTTCTTCTACTACTTAACTTCTTTGGATCAGAGGATGCAAATTGGCATAGACTCCATCAAATCTGGGTAGTTTGTCTAATAAAGACAAATTTCTTCTGGTGACATGCTCATAATTGAAACCACAAAACATATTATGCTATTGAACTCCTATCACATGCAAATCCAGGTTCACAGAATTACAAGGCAAAGACATAATTCCAGTTGACCACAGAGCCTCCAGTATGTAAATTATATTCCCTAGTTCTGCACAACAGAGCGATCAACTGAACTGGTGGAACATACCATAAGAAACCAGATACATCATTCTAAAGTAAACTACAGTTACTTTGTCAAACATTGTAAATAGGATTATGTCAACTTACAAAAAATTATCCCTGCCAGTTAGTACAATTTGGGGAATTACTTAGGAATGCTAGCTCATGGCTCAAAAGGTTTTGCCATAGTTACAAGACATAAAATGTATTAACTGAATACACCAAAATTCTTGTGGGATTCTCTTTTTATTACAGGTCATGACAGGTATTTTTATTTTCTTTCTTACAGCTTTTTGTGTTTTACTACCCAAACCAATGCACACCAAGTGCAGGTTGGGCTCTGGACAACTCTAACTCCTCATTACTCCTCATTGGCCTAGCAAACTCCTCATTGGTCTAGCAAACAGAAAGGCTAAGGACATCAAAATAGACTTCAGGGCCCTTGGGAAGACGATGGAGGGCTCAGGGGCACAGGTGGTGTTCTGCTCCATCCCCAGGATACATGGAGCAGACCCGCAGAATACTAAGAAGGACTCAATTAATGCCTGGCTCCGAACCTGGTGCGAGTAAAAGGGCTTTGGGTTCTTTGACCATGGAGTGGTTCGTGCACCCCCTGACATGGGTGCAAAGGTTGGGACACGTGGGTCTCCTAGTGGGGCCAAGGCCCTTGCTAAAAACTTAGCTAAGCTCATAAATCGAGCTTTAAACTAGGTGTGAAGGGGGAGGGGATTGAGTCCAGGCTAGACAACTGCGTGTCTGGACATGGGCCACTGGAGTTTAGGAGGGGGCGTGCTGGTGAGGACCACCAGCGCGTCACCACACAGGAAGTGGGGGAGAATACAGCCTCGCTCAACAAGGGAGATATAGATATTCTGGCATCAACTACTCCAGTTAATAGGCAATTGGGAACAAGCACTGTCCCCTCTAGGAGGGCTGAAGGCTCAGCTACTCAGCCGAAGTGCATTTACACCAATGCACGCAGCATGGGGAATAAGATGGAAGAGTTGGAAGCCGTTGTAGGGCAAGGTGCCTTTGATGTCATTGCCATCACGGAAACGTGGTGGGATGACTCTTATAACTGGAGTTCAGGTATGGTGGGGTATAAACTCTTCAGGAGGGATAGAAAGGGTAGGAGAGGGGGTGGAGTAGCCCTCTTTGTAAGGGAGGACTTGGACACCTCCGAGATGGACTGTGGCGATGAGGAGGTTGAGTGTCTGTGGGTTAAGATCAAGGGAGCCCATAAGAAGGGAGACTTTGTGATGGGAGTCTGTTACAGGCCACCCAGCCAAGGAGAAGCAGCTGATGAGCTCTTCTTTAAACAGCTGGGGTCAATCTCCAAGTCAGTGCCTCTTGTCCTTGTGGGAGACTTCAATCTCCCTGATATCTGCTGGAAGTACAACACAACAGAAAGGAAGCAGTCTAGGAGGTTCCTGGAGTGCGTGGAAGACAACTTCCTTGCACAGCTGGTTAATGAACCTACGAGGGAAGGTGCCCTCCTGGACTTGCTGTTTGTCAACAGAGAAGGGCTTGTGGGGGATGTGATAGTAAGGGGTCGCCTAGGTCTTAGTGATCATAAGATGATAGGGTTTTCTGTCCTAGGTGAAGTGAAGAGGGTGCTAAGCAGGACAGTAGCACTAAATTTTCAGAGGGCAGACTTTGAACTGTTTAGAAGGCTGGTTGGCAAAGTCTCCTGGGAGACAGCACTTGAGGGCAAGGGAGCCCATGAGGGCTGGGAGCTCTTCAAAAAGGAGATCCTGGCAGCTCAGGAGAAAGCCATCCCAGTGTTCTGGAAAAAAGATCGGCAGGGGAAAAAAACAGTTTGGTTGAGTAGGGAAATCTTGAGTGAAATTAGGGAAAAAGGGAATATTTATAAGCTCTGGAAGGGGGGACAGGCCTCTTGGGGGGACTACAGGAGGGAAGCGAGGCTATGTAGGGAAAAAATCAGAGGGGCTAAGGCTGAACTAGAGATCAGATTAGCTAAGTCTGTAAAAGACAATAAAAAATCTTTTTATAAGTACATAAACAGTAAAAGGAAGACAAGGGAGACCATACAGTCCCTTTTGGACTCAGAGGGAACAGCAGTGACAAGGGACGAGGAGAAGGCTGAGGTACTTAATGCCTTCTTTGCCTCAGTCTTTAATTGTAAAGAAAGCTGTTCCCTCTGTAGATACCCCAGAAACAGAGGAGCAATACAAGGCTCCCATAGTCCAAGAGGAGGTGGTCAGAGCCCTGCTTGGCCAACTGGACACCCACAAGTCTATGGGGCCAGATGGGATTCCCCCAAGGGTATTGAGGGAGCTGGCGGATGTATTGGCCAAACCCCTTTCCATCATCTTCCAGCAGTCCTGGAAGACTGGGGAGGTACCTCTGGACTGGAGGCTGGCTGATGTAGTTCCCATTTACAAGAAGGGTAGCAGGGAGGATCCGGGAAACTACAGGCCAGTCAGTCTGACCTCAGTGCCAGGGAAAGTCATGGAATAGGTGATCTTGAGTGCTATCATGAAGCACTTACAAGAGAACCAGGTGATCAGGCCCAGTCAACATGGGTTTACCAGAGGCAGGTCCTGCCAAACCAACCTGATCGCCTTCTATGACAAAGTCAGTCGGCTGCTGGATTAGGGAAAGGCTGTGCATGTGGTCTTTCTGGACTTCAGTAAAACCTTTGACACAGTTTCTCACAGCATTCTGCTACGGAAACTGTCAGCCTCTGGCCTGGACAAACGCACACTCTCCTGGGTAGAAAACTGGTTGGATGGTCGAGCCCAGAGTGTGGTGGTAAATGGTGTTAAGTCCAGCTGGAGGTCAGTGACAAGTGGTGTTCCCCAGGGCTCAGTGCTAGGCCCAGTCCTGTTCAATGTCTTCATCAATGACCTGGATGAGGGCATTGAGGGTACCCTTAGCAAGTTTGCAGACGACACAAAGCTGTGTGCAAGTGTCGATCTGCTGGAGGGTAGGGAGGCTCTGCAAAGGGACCTAAACAGGCTGAACCGCTGGGCAGTGTCCAACGGCATGAGTTTTAACACGGCCAAATGCCGGGTCCTGCACTTGGGGCACAACAACCCTATGCAGAGCTACAGACTGGGAGAAGCCTGGCTGGAAAACTGCCAGGAGGAGAGGGACCTGGGGGTGTTGGTCAACAGCCGACTGAACATGAGCCAGCAGTGTGCCCAGGTGGCCAAGAAGGCCAGTGGCATCCTGGCTTGTATCAGAAACAGTGTGACCAGCAGGTCCAGGGAGGTGATTCTCCCTCTGTATTCAGCACTGGTGAGGCCGTTCCTTGAATCCTGTGTCCAGTTCTGGGCCCCTCCGCACAAGAAGGATGTTGAGGCTCTGGAGCAAGTCCAGAGAAGAGAAATTCCTACAATTTTAAGATACAGTCAAGGCCCATAGAATATTTTGGATTATCAAAGAGCCTTCTGGCACATGCAAAATGGAAACAGGAACGTTAGTTTCATCACCACCACTGACCTTGAGAGTAGGAAATTACATCTAGAAGCTGCAATTGTATCAAAAATAAATTCCTGTGTAGCAACACTGTATACTCTTAAAACAATACTAGTTTTTACCCAAGAGACAGAATATACTTCAATGATGTCTGAAGTAACCTCTCTGTATACTTTGTGGTTAGGTTTACAATTCTCTTTGTGATTCTTCAAGATAAAATGGTACTAGCAAAGGAAAAAAAATATATTGTAGTAGGGTTGTTTGGGTTTGTTTTTGTTTGGGTTTTTTTTTCTCATTTTTGTCTTTACCAGAATCAAGTCTTCCTAGCCTAAAAAGCCTTCCATAGACTTGGCCATTCTGTATAAAATGCTTATCTTTCTGTCTTCTTTCTGGTATCCATCAGCACAGTTGTCAGTAGTGTATAGTCTCAGGTTTTACCCCAGTGTATTCCTTTACTATGCTAGAAAAGAAGGAAAATAGTAATTCCTTTATTCTCCACTCCAAATCAATTTTGATTCAGCTGGCTGACATTGACGAGTCTATTCTGGAAATCTTTGATTGTGCTTGCCCCTGATACCTCACAAAATATATGGGTCTCACAGCATATTCGTCTAATATACTCTGAGCACAAAGAAAATATCACCTTTTATGGTTTGGTTTATGTTGCTCAGGAAGAGGTCTAAGCTTGACCAAAACCCTATCATCTACAGCTTTTTCCACTGAAGTATCATCCATACAATGCACTAAGTATATTCAGACGTCAACATTTCTAGAAATTGTAAAACATTTCTGTACAGCCATCAATATGACATATTGATGAGCATGTTCTTAATGTTGTTATATCTTACAGTAAATTAACAAATAATGCAAATAATGTTGAGTTCCTTCACATCATTGTTAAGTGCAGTAAATAACATTGGCTGGTAAGCATCGGAAAATATCCTTTTGACCATAGCCATTGAATATGAAGAACGACAGTTTAAAATATGGCAGCTTTTTCAGATTTTTTTTTCTTGCTGTACATAGATACATTTCAACATTGTTACATCTCCATTTCAGAAGCAAATATCAATTAGCAATCCCCCTGGAATGTTGCCTTTAGTTGTATCCTCACATTTTATGTCTTTGATATAGATTTTAGTGACAAGAAGAGTAGTATTGATGTTAGAATCTACAGCAGAAAATTAATAAAAGTGGAAGACTAAAATATTATATTTTAAACTATGAGAAACTGTTGAAGAATCTTGTATGCCATACTCAAAGTCAGCATCAAATTAGACAACTTTTAAGTTCAGCTACTTCTGTGAAAATAAAGAATGATATTTCTAAATGGAAGAACAGAATCAGCTGGAAATAGACAAGTCTCCGAGAAGCAATGGAAAGGTACTTTTGGTGGCACAGGTTTGAATGCGTAGTTTTTTCAAAAGTACAATACCACATAAAGATGATTTGACTTGCTGTCAAGTTACAGCAGACGGCATAGTTTAGTCAGACTTAATGCAAAGCTGTTAGGGTGGACAATGTAGTTAGCAGAGCAGGGAGAAGAATGATTTCAGAGAGACTAGGATCTAAACTAGAATCTGATCAGAAATGTTCCAGTACAAAGCTTTTGTTTTAATCTTCTTTGCAAAATGAGAGATTCTTAAAAAAAGCCTTATTTGAAGGGATGGTCATCAGGACATTACTTTTACAAATATTTTATTTAAAAACGAAAAGTTCTCTGAGTCAGAAGGAGGGGCTGAAAGGCTTGGAGCACTGGAGTGACTTGGGAACTTGGGGAAAGGGCACTACTTTAGGAGTGGAAATAAAAGAAAGCCCTTCCTTTCCACCCTGGCCCAGGACCATTGGGCATCTTTCTTTTACTTTCTCTGCTTTCAAAAGTGCAGTAAGGGCAGCAACAGGTTTGACATGGACTTCAGTGTGCCAGTCCACTGGCAGAAGGGTAAACTGGGTAAGCAATAACATAAAGATTATAAAAAGGGAAAAAAGAATACCAATTGCCTCAGGGGGGAGAGGAAGGAAAAGTAGTCTATTGGCTGTTGTTGTTATAAACTGTTCCTAAAGATACTTTAGAAATGTGCTTAAGGGTGTGGCATAAAACCTTATTAGGCAAGGAAATGAATGCCATAATCCTCTGAACACTACTTCTTGGGGACAAACATTTAAAACCAAAACACATTTCCCCCATATCTGCTTCTTACTTGGCCTAACATACCAATAGCTAATGAGAAATTAAAGATCTATGCCTTTGGTTATTGTTGCTAATTAAAACACAAAGTAGAATATTTTCATCTTTATCCATGACCTGACTGGGAGTTCTGTCTAAATAGGAATTATCTAAGGATTGCAGGTTTTGTCCCACTATGTTACCTATAATTACTCTTAACCTACATAAATAACAGTATCCCCAAAGTAAAAGAGATGTCAGCCTTCAGCTTGTTTCAACAGCCTGTTCAACACATTGAAGGCATTAGAAATCTCCACTGACTTCAATGGACTTTGGATCAAACCCCAAGTCTTTAAAGTATTTTGGATTAAAGTGGATTTTGGCTGTTGGCCAAAGAGAAAAAGACTAAAGAGCAGCAGAGGGGTCCCTGGGGATTGTCAGATGACAGGGACGTGCTTCAGATTTCTCTGTTTTCCTGTATTGAGAGACTTTCTTTACAGTATAATTGTACCAAGCCTGGCATTCAATCAGAAAAAAAAATGAAGATGTAGTTCATTATAGTAATCTATTTGTTTTAGCATAATCATTGTGCCTGTTTAAATGTTTGAGTATTTATCTTAAGGGGAGAGAAAAGCTTTATGGCTAACTAAATACACTCTTAATGCAGGTTAAAGTATCTTATCTTTAATGTTTTTAAGGTTTAACTTTAATGTATGGCATTATTACTTTGTGGAAGAGAAATTAAATGTAATGTAATGGAATGTAATGGCACATGACGTATCTAATCAAAGCTTAAGAGAGAGAATAATGCTTAATGGATAAAAGCTGCCACTCAAATTACAGCATTTTGTATTCCTTTAAATGAATAGATGTTAAGAAGAGAATCACCATTTAATGTCTGATATCTTCATATTGTGTTAACACTCACACACATATGCAGGACACAGTTTCAGGGTTTGGACTCCCCCACCTTCCTTTTCCCCTGAAAGAGTTCTAAATTCTGAAGAGAAAAGTGGAAGCTTTGGGGTTTTTTTTTGTTGTTGTTGTTGTTGTTTTTTGAGGTGGGGGGAAGGGAAGGATGGATAAAAACTTCTGTAAGAGCATATTAGCCGTTGAACCATTTTTTATAATTCTTAATTGTTTCTGAGTAGTTATTTCTATCCACACCTGCATGTTCTACAAATTCAATTCTTTCAGTGAGTATCCATATAATCACAGAACGTTTAAAGATGAAACTAAAATAAGTAACAGAGACTTCTACTAGAAAAGAAAACAATGGAGTAAGTTTTCATAAGAAAATGTTGACTTTTCCTTTCCAGAGACCAATGGTTACACTTTTTGTTCTATTGGACAGTTCTGTTGTGACTGAGGAGTTCCTGCTTCAACAGCTAATGAATTGAATGTGGACCATTTCCATGATTCTGCCTTTCACAGCTAGCAGTAAGCATGAAATAAAGGTGAACAAAGGAGATGATCCAGTAAACTCACCAAAAAGCTAACAGAAGAAAACTACCTCATTGCAACTTTTTTTCAGCTAATGTATGGTTAAAGGCAAAAGAAACTGGTCAAATTCAGAGGAATTTTCATCTGCTAAAAATAGGTTCATTGAAAGATCTAAGGCCTGCATGTTCAGAAAAGCAGGAGGCAAAATATTCTAAATCAAAGACTGATTCCTGAAAGGACATACTTTAAAATATTACCTTTAAAGTTTCATATTCGAGCCCATGAAAAGATCCTTCTACTGGCCTGCCATCCAATTGCAATTGATACCACTTAAAGTTCAATGCCTTCACTTTTCTGACCCCAAACTCTCTTCTTAGTGATTCTGTTTTAAGAAACAAACAGATGAAAGAGATGGGTGTGGGAGGAAGTTAAAAAAAAAAATAAACCTGAGGAGGCAGGAAAAACTGTGTACTAAGCACCAAATGTCACTTTATGGAATCTGGGAAAAGCATTTAAAGTTTTACCCCATTTCCTCAAGACTGCATTGTAGCTGGAGTGAGTGCCAATACTATCTGGAAAACAGCACTCTATTTACTGTTCCTTTTTAAAAAAGAAAGTTATTATTCATTCTATAATCCAGACCTTTGCATGCATTTGTGGCTTTAAAAGGATTTCTGAACAACTCTGCAGATCATTCAACCCATTGATAAGTTTCAAGGGACGCTTAAAAGGAATATAGAAGTACATACTTTACTTGCAGAGAACAGTAACAACAACAAAAAACCCCATAAGACTAATAGACTGACATTCAGGCAGTCCGCACAAACCAAAGTATCAGAAAATATTCCACCCCACTGTTCCAGATACTTATAAAAATTAAGTAAGTCAAGGATTCTGATGCCCATCTAAGATGGCATCCATCTGAACGCTTCACTCACAAGAGGATATCTATATGCATTAAAGGAAATAGCCTGTTAGAAATTTTATCTCTTGTAATTTCAGTCTCAGTAACTGCCTCATATCAAACTATTACTAATTATTATAATCAAAGAATTAATTTCAACCAAGAAATAAAATTCAGTTAGTAGAACAAAGTTTTTAACTGTTATCTGACCTCAAAAAGCCTTTCCTCCTTATACTAAGTTACATTTAGACCTTAGTATTTCAAAATAAGTGCTTCACATGCAAATTCATAAATTCACTCACAAAGGACACAAATACATTATTAGTTCTACTAACAGGCAAAGGACAAGGAAGATAAAAATTAGTGCACTGATGATAATTTTTTAACTCAAGTAATAGGCATCCCTAGGGGGTGAGATACTGGACCTGATGGTCACCAATGCAAGTGAGCTCATCGACATCAAGATTGAAGGCAGCCTGGGCTGCAGTGATCATACATTGTTGGTGTACAAGGTCCTGAGGGACATGAGGCAGCTGAGTAATAATATAGTCAGGACCGTAAAGTTTAGGAAAGCAAATTTCCAGCTTTTCAAGGAGTTAGTCAGTAGGATCCCCTGGAACATGGTCCTCAGAGACAAGGGAGCAGAATAGAGATGGCAAATATTTAACAATGCTTTCTATAAAGCACAAGAACACTCAGTCTCCAGGTGTAGGAAATCAGGCAGAGAAGGGAAGAGAGCAGGGGGGCTGAATTGAGACATTCTGGTCAAACTGAAGAACAAGAGGAAACCTGCACAGGCAGTTCAAGCAGCGACGGGGAAGCTGGGAAGTGCATAGGTATGCTGCCCAGTTGTGTAGGGATAGAGTCAGGAAGGCCAAGGAGCAGCTAGAACTGAGCTTGGCAAGGGAAGCAAAGAACAACAAGAAGGGCTTCTACAGGTATGTCAACAAGAAAAAGTTTAAAGAAAGCATACCCCTACTGATGGATTAAAACGGTGACCTTGTATCAACAGACAAGGAGAAGACTGAGGTACTCAACAATCTTTTTGCCTCAGTCTTCACCGACAACTGCTCTCTTCACCCTCCTGGGTCAATGAACAACAAGAAGGGGAGAGGGGAGGTGAAGCCACTCCCACTGAGAGGAGGTGAGGGGGGACAGAAATCAGGTTCATGGCAACCTGAGGAACCTGAACACATCAAGTCTATGGACCTGATGAAATGCATCTCAGAGTCCTGAGGGAACTGGCTGATGTGGTGGCTGAGCCACTCTTCATAATATTTGAAAAGTCATGACAGAAGCTCCTGATGACTGGCAGAAGGGTAGCATTGTGCTGGTTTTTAAAAAGGGTAGCAAAGATGACCCTGCAAACTGCTGACCTGTCAGCCTCACCTTGGTGCCAGGGAAGGTCACGGAACAGATCCTCCTGGAAGCCATGCTAAAGCACATAGTGAGGTGGTTTGAGAGAAAATCAAATCCCCCTCAAATCACAGGGAGGTGATTTGAGACAGCCAGCACAGCTTCACCAAGGGCAAGTCCTGTCTGACCAACCTAGTGGCTTTCTACGATGGGGTAACCACAGCAGTGGGCACTGGAAAAGCAATGGATGTGATCTATCTAGATTTCTGTAAAGCCTTTGACATGGTCCTCCACAACATCCTTCTCTTTAAATTGGAGACATATGGATTTGATGAGTGGATAGTTTGGTGGATAAGAAACTGGTTTGATGGTCATATTCAGAGAGTGGTGGTTAATGGCTTGAAGTCCAGATTGAGATCAATGACAAGTGTTGCCCTTCAGGAGTCCATACTGGGCCAATGCTGTTTAATATCTTCATTGATGATATAGACAGCAAGATCGAGTGCACCTTTAGCAAGTTTGCAGATGACACCAAGCTGAGTGGTGCAGTTGCCAAACCAGAAGGATGGGATGTCATCCTGAGGGATCAGAACAAGCTGGAGAAGTGAGCCTGTGTGAACCTCATGAGGTTCAACAAGCCCAAGTGCAACATCCTACACCAGAGTCAGGGCAGCAAAAAACTTTTCTGTATATGGTAATCTGGTAAACCAAACTTGCCCTATCTCTGCCACAAATTTAATGTTAGCCATGTGTGGATTCATCTATCTCACAGTGGTAGTGTGAGCTGGAGGTAGGGTGGAATCAGTTTCTATTGTATGAAATTAGAGAGATCTGCTTAAATGCTTTCAGATCTTCTTAGGTGATGAATTATAGATTAAGAACAGTATCTTCCCATTTATTTTGTCACCTTATCCAGACCAGAACATGACTCTACCTCAAATTTTCAAAACAATTAAATGAAACACTGGGGGAGATGGAAACAACATGAAAACCCCACAACCATCATGAACTTTTTCACCATAAAACAAAAAAAGTGCAGTACTTAGGAACTTGGATTGGCTACAGCCAACTAGCAGAATCACTTGCATGAACTAGAGGTGACAGCTTGGCTGCACAGAAGTGAACAAGGTTTGTGCTGCCGATCTTAAAATTACTCGGGGTTCACCACAGCTTTTGCAATCCCATGGAACTAGTGACTGGTATCACTGCACTGGTCTGTTTAAGACAACATTACAGCATGCAGAAAAAAACCCGTAATTTCTGCTCATTCATAGCATCCATAACTTGGTTAATGTAACAGAAGCCGGGTTTTAGTTAGGTTATCATCTGAAACAGGTATAACAGAGAGCTTACAATCAGCAGGATTCTTGGGAAAACAAATAGCCTTGAAGGGATAATCACTATTTGGAAGACAAGTTATGTAAAACATATTTCCCCCCTGTGTTATTGCTTCAAGTTGTTTGATTGCACCTAGTATGTGTAAAGACTGGAAATTATAGAATCTTCACCCTGAGTGGTTTAGGCTCTGTTGTTTTAATAGCTACTTAAGTTTTAAAGGGTTTTCTTGCCTTTTTCTTTTGCTCTTTCTTCATGCAGGTAAAAGCTGATAGGAGTAAAGTAATGAGACGGGATAAAGAAATCTGCAGCCAAGGAAACTCTGCCAATTCTCTAAAACAGATGCCAATGCTTTTGGCACCTTCTTGTAGTTGGCTAAAAACTGAATCCAAATTTATCATCAAAGAGCTAGCCAGGCATGGAGATTGCACACATATCTCCCTCAAAAGGAAAACTTACAAAGTTACAGAACTTCACAGTATCACTTTCCCTTAAAACACAGATCAAATAACCCTCCTTCCTTCCTCCCAGCACAGACAACACCACATCTACTACAGTATATACACAATTGTATTTCTTTTTACTCTTCTATTATTATCCTTGTATATTGTATACATAACAAAGTACACTAGAAGTAAATCTAACAAATCCACACATACCAGTATGTAGCTACAATTTACCCTCACTAATCTAGAAACTGAATTAGAAAAGAGGATCATTGATAGAGCTACAAAATATTCCAGCTTTACTACAGGTCAACTACTTCTTTCATGGTTTCATCCTGTTAGTAAGAATACCAAAGCCTGGATTCATGTCTTTCTTTAAGTAACCACCTCCTTACACGTATTCTTCGAGCAATAATTGAAACCGTACAGTGTAACTACAATACCACTGTGCCTGGCTAGCCACAGTCTTAAATGTACACATGCATCATTAGACCAAACCGAATTTCTCATATGCTTAAGTTTTGTTTATAAATAACACATTCCAGCAGATGCTTGAAAAAAAGAAATAGGAGACATATATTTGGGGTAGAATGCCAACAGTCACTATAATTTGCACTTATATCTCATTCTTGCTTCTGTGTTTCCTTCATGCTCACTGTCCATCATCAGCATGTCAAAAGCAGAGAAATCTCCATCTTCCAATCTGAACATGTCAATCCTGCTACATTCCTAAAGTAGGTTGACAAGGTTTCCTTACAGAAAGAATCAAAAAGTGGAAGATATTCCTCTGAAATAGCATTTTCGTCTAAGTATAGTTTTCTGTATGTACAGTGTACAGGAAATAAATACTAGTCTAGAGCTGTAATTTTTTAATTTCATGACTTGAGAGCATGAATTGCCCTCAGTCATGCTAGGATTTTATTCTGAAACTATGTACTACAAAATCATAATAGGTATCAGTCATAACATAATATGCATAATCATAGTAGGGTGGAATTTGAGTTTGATAGGAATGGTTGGACTGGATTATCTGGTGGGTCTCTTCCAACCTGGTTGTTCTATGATTCTATGAAATATGTTAAAAGTAAAACAGAAGGGAGAATAACAATATTGCATTAGCATGCTCTTTTAAGAGAATACACTTTTAAGAGACTACTATAACGAGGCAGATCCTTAGTTGGGGCAGACAGCTAAGTAGACAGTTATACTTAGATATATTGGGGGGGAAGAAAGCAAGTTTGGGGAATTTTGTTTTACTTTACTGTAAACATCTAGAATAAGACAGATACTCTGACAGTCTGATATATGCAAATTATGCCTATATGTATGGAATACTCAGTGTGTACCTGTTTTTTGTGCAGACCATATACATAGCAGCTTTCCAAAACTCTTGTTCTCTTGTGAAGGAGTATATTTTATAGGCAAATAAATATTAATTTTTCATTATAGTTATTATTTCAGGAAAGCAGATAGTTGCCATAGTCACTTAATTTTCGCATCCATTTTACAAGGTAGAGACTACACTTTAAAAGTTAAAAGAATCTAAACTAACTAGAATAGGCAAACAAATACATTTTGTCAGTTTTGCTCGAATGTTATTAACTCAGGAGCTGAAGGTCATGGTTCATGTTCTTTTTGAAAAATAGCTTTTCCTTAGATTTGTATTTCTACATCTCTTTCTAGGATGTCTCTGTCATTTCCCCTAATTTTCAAATAAATACACACACATACACCCCAACAGTGACTTAACCCAAGACATCTAGTTTAATAAGTTACACGTTCTCAATACAATTCTTAATGCATCACACATGCAATGGTCTCCTAGGACTGTCTTCTGCCCTCCACTATGCAGACAGCTTATTATTCAAAATATGCAATGAATCATTAATGATACACATCCACAGAGGGGAGATCAGAATTAAGCCCTTGGTTAGTGTAATATTTGCTCTCAAACTTCATCTCTCAGGAACAATGGAATTTCACTTACTATTGCCAAAAAACAAATTGGAAAAAAAATTAAAAATTTATAAGGTCTATATGATTTCTTTCAGTGGCCTCTAAGCCACGTGCTCAGGATAGGTATTAAACTGAGTGCTTTTCTATTTCTGCTTGTGCACAGATACAACCTGAGTTATATGTGGTGCTGAGAGTCCATCTTTGGGGCAGGATCTATACTTTGAACATAATTCTCTATCAAATATCCCACTATGCCCACTGTGTACTTGCAAAAGTTGGGGGGGTTTTTTGGTTTTGTTTTTTTATTTTTTTAAAAAAGACAAATTAACGTCTTTCCTAATATACAATCCAGAAGGCAGTAGTAGAATATAAGAATGACTCTGAGCTAGTAGTGACTCAGATAAGTGATCCACTTAGGTGCTTCTGCTGTCTTTAACAGCAGATAAAGCAGTACAGATTTTGGGTTTGTTGATTTGTCTTACAAATAAAAGCATAATTCCTTATTTAAACTGTATTAATCAGGTGTCAGTAGGCTAATATTTTTATCTATTTCATTGCCAAACCTGAAGAGACTATAAAAGGTCTCCTAGAAAGGGGAACATCAGTACACATCCAATTCCCAATTACCTGGACACTTATGACGAGCCACAGTTCTCATTTTTCAATTCCTAGGATTACTTTTTTTGTCATGTAACTGTTTTTATTGTTATGTAAACTAGCAAAAAGCTTTTGGCAATTTTGACCAAAACCTGTTTCTAGGTTATTTTCTGAGGCTATACCTACAATATTTCACCACAGGTGTCCTGTGAACCAAAATACTTGGAAAAGATGAAGTGTAAAAAAAAAATCATCAAAATTTAATGCAAGAAAATGAAAAATTGTCTCAATCTTCCTTAATGTCTTTCCCTACACAGATATTTTTGTTAATTACTAAGCATCTATTATGGTACACAAATACCTTTCTCAGCATGCCCATGCACTCATCAGGGCTAGACTCCAAATGACTAGTACAACAGCACATTAGAGCTAGACCCATCTAACTCTCTGCATTCTCTGCATTATAATCCCAGTCCGGAGACTGTGTTCCTACAATCTCTCTGAAATCTGCTGAGGAAAAGACATAGAAAATATGAGTGTGCTTTGTCATTTTATCATGCACCCACAAAGGCCAAGCCCCCAAATCCAAGATTTAATAGAGCCTTCATCACCAGTTGTATCAGATTTACTGTATACACTGCAAAATTGATCCACATAAGATCTGCACCTTTGGATCAAGTAGGTGTGCAATTAGAATTCTCAGCATATCATGAAGGTACTTCGGCCATGGTCTTTCAATGTGTTGAGATATCTCTGAAAGAGAGCTTTAGATCCACATACCTTGCAAACTGAAGGTCACCTTGATAGTCTTCAAATTGGGATCTCAGCTCTGAAATGTATTTATGTATGAGATTATATCTCCATAGATATACATATAAACATACAGAAGTCAAGACAGAAAGGATGAGCAATCCAGACATTTGCATCCCTCTTTGAAGATGAAGGCAAGCATTTTCGAATATACACACCTTTCCTAATGAACACATCCTTCTTGAAAGTTAAAGGAACATAAGCAGCAAGGAGCCTACTGCAACAGTCCACAAAGCAGTAATCAAATATGAAAAGGGTAAAGAATACATTTTGCGATTAAAAAAAATAGGCCTACTACTTCTCTAAATCAGGATGGGGTAGGACAGGGAGAGAATATATAAACTGATATACATTTTGGGCACAGCTAGAAGAATTCTTTAAAAGGAGGACAGTACACTTCATTAGTGCATCTACAATGAGGGGTAAATTCTTACTGGCAGAGATAAAGTATCTAAAGAATAGCATGAGCTCTATCGGTGCTGAGCAAATCTTATGTCTCAGCCCAGAGCCAACAAGTTGAACAAGCACCTCACTTGCTCAATTCAGATGATGGAATTGAACCGAGAGAGAGAAGCCTGTGGAATCCAGCACCTCACAGAAACAAATTTTCTGTTAACAAAGAACTCAATGGGCTGCTGGACAAATCCTAATCCTTGCTGTCCATGCACAGATATTATACTACTGACAGATTTTCATATAGAGAGATATTTTGGACCTAAATGACCAAGTCCTCCTGGTGAGCCCCTCCCGAGCTTGCTCTTCTGCTACCAAACATGAGACAGCTGACAGGTTTTTAAATGATGAACTCCTGTGGGTCACATTACTTAATTATACGGTACATCCAGGGATACGCACATGGATCTTTTATAGTAAATGATATGACTGTCTTAAAAACTCATTAATATGTCATTAACCAAGCAGACATTTACTAATTAAACAATTAGCCCCTCTCTTCTATTCCTTTGTTCCACTCAGAGACACTCATTCACTACCATCTCCACTCAGATTTTCTTTTTCCTCCTCTTTTAATTTCTTTTTCAGGAAAAAGAAAAAAAGATGCATCTATAAAACATTTCCTCTGCTTTGGGCTCAGTTTAGTCAAACTGGAAACCAAAACAAAGTCTAGATTCCCAGCTGGTGAAAATCAACTTTATCTTGTGGAAGTCAAAGGAGTTATGGTGATTTACCCCACCTGAGGATTTTGCTCCAGGCTTCCCAAATACAAGTAATGTATTGATTTCAAATGCATGTCTACTGTCAATATGCCGGCTTTGTCTGTCCCAACCAATAGCAATTTTTACAAAACTTCCAGAAATGTATTCAATAACCACTCTGAGCTGCACAATTAATAAATGCAAACAAAACCTCCAACACCAATAAAGCAAGTATAAATATGCAAGGATCAAGGCCTGGAAGCAGATCATTCTGAATCACCATATGAAGTTAAACACCAAAGGAGCACGCTGTATTCCTGCCTCTGAAATTCAAAGGATTTTTAATAATTTTACTTGAGCTGTTTTTTGCTGATAAACATAGCTTGATCATGTTTGATGTGTTCTAACTCTGCTAAACTCTGATACAAAGGATTATCAAATATCTCAAACTGGAACATAGCGAGTTTCTTTTTGGAGAGAAATCCCTCCCTTCTTCTTTATGATCAAAAGGTAAACAAAATTCTATTGCTACTCAAATGACCATTATTTTCACTTTATATACAGTAGTTCTGCTAACATGTAAGTATCTCGTATATACAGGCTGAAAGCAAAAGGGACATTTAATTTACTTGCCAGGAAATAGCCTTTCAGAAGCACTAGATCATTTGCAGATTATGGAAAAGGTTCAATCAGGTACAGGTTAAGGGAGAAAGAATTTTTTCTAAATGATCCCTCCTCATACTGACGCATACTGGAGAATTATGTCTTGCCTCTGATCCTTCCTGCACAGTGTCTTCACACAGAATGACATTAGACAACAAAAGCAAACCAGGTTCTAGAGAATCCAGGCACCACTAGCCTATATAAAATACAGCCTTACGTGCTAGGCATGGATAAAATCTTTCCTATGGCTTTTCATCTTCCATCTCAAGTGGGCAAACTTTGGCAGCCAGAGGCTGCTATAGTCCACTAGCATAAGTTATCAGGGATGATGAAGTAGCTTCAGTGTATCTTACAGCTTAGTATTCACCAGGTCTCAACACATCATCAGAAAAATAGCAATAGTTTTATAGCAATGGAAGGCCTGGCCCAGAAAGTATAAGGTAGAAGGCAAACAGGCCAAATGAATACTAAAGACTGAACTATTAAGATTGAATAAAACTTGAGAAAATTTTTGCTTAGGAGAAGGGTTCTATGCACAACCATGAGACAGAAGTCTTCCTTATTCTCTGAGGACAAGCACAGCATGGGAATGACAACAAAAGATTCTCCCACACTGCATCATTGAAATACCTCTTCTTGAACTGGAAAGATGATAGTCAGAGATCTGGAAAAGGCAGGTTCTATCCTTTGTGGCTGGAGGTCCTGACTCCTGCCCAGTGACACATTTGGATCCGACTGCTCTTTGGAAAACAAAGGTGACTATTGTTGCTGATTTAATTCCATAGTCTGTAAGAGATCAGTTTAGTTACAAGCAACATAAACCTCCATTCCACGTTCCCTGTCACTGACTAGAGGTTCACTCAGGCTGCCAGGAAGGCTGAACATCCAGCAGAGCCATATAATGTTTTCATTCACAACTACATACAGCCTCTATATACTTAACTACAAAGCAGTTAGCACAGTAATACCACACAAAGCCTGTTGCAGCCTAAACTCATCTCCTATATAATATCTATAAGGCCATAATTACATTTTATGTAATTTAAAGCTCTTTTGAATGAAATTTGACCTCTAAGGATAATGTCTCTGACTTCCAGAGTATGGCTTTTCACCCCAACAATTTATTCCAGAAGTGCCACTTCTTCAGAGAACAAGAGCAGTGTGAGAATGAGGACACACTTATCCTGTGAACAAGATGCAAATCGTGAATAATTTTCATAGATTTAGATAAAAGAAATACCTGTCTTCTGGTGGCTAATATAACCAGCCAAAGGTCTGCATGTAAACAACATCAATCAATATTTGCTACTAGAAAAACCTCTTTAACTCCATGACAAGGTAGTAATGAAATACCATGACAAAACCCCACATTTCAGATATTTGTTTACATTGAGTGCCACACAGACAAGAACACATATAGAAGAAAACTGAGACTCTAGTTTTTAATACCTGTTGAAGGACAGATTTCCAGAACTGGAAACAGAAGAGTAAAGTGATATTTGCGTGAGAAATATTTTCATAAAGGAAAGATCAATCCCCCCCCTCCACTGACTGAAGCGAAAATTAATTACTGCAGTTGGCAGAGGATAAATGATTCCAATTTACAGAGTTGTGTAATTATAGCAGCTGCAGAGTCGAAGACTGGATGCTAACTTTGAACCTCCACCCCAACATGACATTTCTACTTGCGTTTAGTTCTGCCACTTGTGAGCATGTTGAAAGTTCTCTCACTATGTCTTCATAATTATATGTTGGTTCAAAAATAATCATTGGCTCTATTGCATAGATGAAACCTTATCATCTGGTTAGCAAAAGGTATGTTGTATCGTCTTTGAAGTGCTGAAATCCCCACAGTGGAGAATTTATTAGGAGAAAGTGATGTTATGGCAACACAATTAATTCTGCCACAACATGCAGAATTAACTACACTGTTAAGAATTAAGGATTCAAAAAAGAGTTCAAAGGGAGAAAACTACTGTCTGTCAAATAATAAAGTATAACCTTTGTATAAGGTCTAACTACACTCTATTGTAAAAAGCCATCTCGGTGAGACATCTAGGTGAAAAAAGGAAAAGAAATGGTTAAGAAGATGGGGAAGCTTCTTTAGTGGTTTTCTTTTTTTTTTCCTCTCCTCTCTCATGGGAGGTTGTCGGTTATGCTTGTATAGGGAAATCTATCCTCTCGGCTTCAAAAAGAGAAAAGTTTTTAATCTCATCTTTGACTTTAATCCTTTAAAATATGTAAGAGATTTAGACATGAACAGGGTAAACTTGGCAGAAGATCCTAGCTATGGAAGTAAGGTAATTTCTTTCAACTACAGATTGCCAAGGGAGTTCAAAGCCTGCCACCTAAACTATCTATCAATTCCAGCTACAAGCTGCAATCTACTGATTTTTTGCATTTCTTTCTATTGATCAAAAATATTTAGAAAAGTCACCAGCTACACATGAGTGAAACAATGCGATTAATACATACAGGAATGGAGGCCTTCTAGTGCTGTCAGTTTTTTCCAGAACAAATGAAGAACGAAAGACATTTTCTTAAGCAATACACACAATAGCAGCTATAGTGACTGTAGTTATTTTATGCACCATCATGAAAGGAACCAATCCACAAGAACAGTTTCAGAAAGTCTTAGGAAGTTGGCAACTGAGTCAAACCCTCAGCTTTTCATACAAGAAGGCTATGTTGACTTTAGCAAACTGGTTTATGCCATCTAAATATCACATAAACTTCACCTATTGAGGAAATATAATAATGTATTATTAGTGAAAGTGGTGTATAGAAACCACAGTATAACATTTGCCACTAAAGTACAAGTACATACATACATGAACTGAAAGCATCGATTTGCTGTACACTACTTACTATTAGGCTAGTATGGTTGAACAGAGTTCAAAAAATTATGTTCCTGTTCCACTGAGCACTTCCTAAGTGGGGGGTAAAAAACAGTCTGGGGTTCCTACCAAGAAAAAGGTTTACAGCAAATATTGGAAACTAAAGAAGACATTTATGTGGAAACTTGGCACAAAGTAACAACATACCTTCACTAAGGTTACACAGAAAACCTTGGAAAAATCTTAAATTTAATCCAAAAGGCTGAAATCTACTTCTTCTAGTTGCGGCCAGCCTCTGGTTTTAATTAGCTGGTTACAAATCTACCACCTGAACTCAACTAGCAGGTTTATACCTCTATATTCAAACCATTCTTATTTATTAAGCAAATTTGCACCATTTCTAATACCATTGCAGTAAGAAATTTAGAAGACGGCTAAGGCTTCTTTGAAAAAGGACAGGCTCATAATGACTAGAGTCCTCAGGTTTCGGCCCTATGTAATGATGGTACAAGAGATGAAGGAAATTATATAATCAGATACACTTGGCCTTATCTACTAACTGATTGGTTCAACACATACCAAACTCATGTCATACAAATAAGTAAAGTCTAATTCAGAACAAAATGACTACATCATAAGATTGAAAAACTAATCCAAGAGGGCCTACATCTGTTCTCAGTCACATCAGAACTTGATGTCGTACCAGAAACTGAAATCTATTGAACTCTGTGTGGTTTATAACAGTGCTAATAAGATTAGTATTTAACTACTTCTCCCCTCTCTTAAATAATGTAGAGCATTAGCATAATTAAATAATATGGAAGAAAAGAAACAGTTCTGCAGTACTTAATGCACATATAATAATCTTTAAAATACCACAAAAAAGTTGTTTCTATTAAAGCTAATGTGCATAAGGTCCCATCACACAGATGAAACATTTCATTATCATACTTAAACCAGTTATTGCAAAACTATTTTAAATCATCACAGTGAAGATCACAAACACCAATACTGGGTATAAGATACACTTGATGAAATCTCAAGCAAGTATTTGGTATATTTATACAAGTTATACGTTGACATTATAGATTATACTTGTGTAACTGTATCCAACTTAGAACATAGAAATCTGTATTAATGAAAACCACCTAGAGAATTCAGTAAAAAAAATTTGCCTGAACTATGTATTCAGAAAATCCTGGAGATACGCAGCAGCTTTTTCATAGACTTTTGTCCAGAGCTAGTCCAAATCCCTGCAAAAATCAATTCAGTCAAGTATAGAACAACCCTCTTAAAATCAGTTTTGTCCTTGAGCAAACAAGAAAATAAAGAACATTTCAAGAAAATTATTTTTATTTGCCAATAGTTTTCTATTAACCCTGTTATTATCAAGGGCTTTTTTCCTAGAGTCCATCCCCACCATTGGCAGCCTTCTGTAACTAGATTTTGCTCACCTTTGTAATACTATGATTTGTTGCCATGGAAATTATTGCTATGACACAAACAGAAATGTATGCCTAGGTGGAAAGAAGCAACATTCTAATGTAGGGAAGCACAAGTATCTACGAATAGGAAAAAAAAAATTGCCATGAAAGATTATCTAACATTGAATTTGTAATCAGAAAGAAGCTTGAGCATATATGTAATTTTAAGCTGTTGAAAAGTCCTCACGTGATTGAAGAGCATTTTAAATGCATAAAAGTTTTCTGTTTATAAGCTTACTACTTTCTGTATTTAGTTAGAAAAGAAAAATATCTATACTAACTGAGCAGAATTAAGAATTTAAATAGAAAAAGAACACGGTATATTCCCGAGTCAGTCAGGTTAATTTGAATTATATATTAGTTCCAACAATAAGAGGAGGGAAAGACTAGTAACATCCATGTTGGTAGTTTGTCTTGTCACATTTCCTATACACCTGAAATAGAGTAGATTCCTTCTGAAATCTGTTATTAGGGACTCTAGATGATTATCTCAGTACCTAAACTAGGGTCCTGTCCTGACCTTCTGAAATGAAAATTTGGCTTTTTAATTATTTTACTTTTTCTGTCTGCTATTTTTGCACAAGCTTTCCATGAATGCAGCTGGAAACTGTTGTGTCAATATCCACAATGATAAAAAAAGTAATTTTGAATGCTTGTTGATCTACTCCACTGTGTTGGGGGATTTTTTAATCTTCCATAATAACATGAAGTAATAACAGTTAGGAAGCCAGATATATGCACATTGTAAAGACTGAAATTATCCTGTTGCAAACATCAAAATAGCAATCTCATAAATAAAGATTGTTGTTTCATAGCATTTGTTTCCATTATTGTCACTTTCTCAGTGAAACTAATTCAACTTACCAAGATTTCATTCATACAATTTTTTCCAGAAAAACCTTTTTCAGAGGCCAATTCCCACCAGATATGGTCTAGTAGCTAAAGAGAGATTTTTTTTTTATTAATGTTCATACACTGGAGATGAACAACTACATTTTTGAAAGGTTGCAAAGTTACAAAAAGTCTAGTTTTGTATAACTGACTATCCTTTACCCAAGAAATAGAAAAGGAATACACTGTAACATTGGTGACCCATCTCTGGAGAACAATTGCAAAAAACAAACGACAAATTCCATTTGTCAAGTAATCAATGTGGTTAAGTTTTGACGACACAAAGAGTTGTCTAAACAAATTAAAGAGTCCACTTAACCATCCATCCAAAAATTAACTAACATTTACCTCCAGAATCACCTAGCCTCTCTGGCATAGAGTTGAAGGGTAGGATGCTTAAACACAGTCAGCAAAGAAAGAATGTCAGGTGAAGAGGAAAAAAAGCCTCTTTGGTTTAACTAGAAATGATAATTAACAGTCTTGGTGAAAAGAGCTGTAGTAGAGTGGAGAAGGATGATATACTGTAAAATCAACAGAAAACACCAGAAAATTGATAAAGTTGAAAAGCATTCACGAACCACTGAAGAATAAGACAATAAGGCAGTAATCTGAGACATTATCAGGCATAGAGTACATAAACACATTTATCATTTATAATATAAAATTATCATCACGTAAACATACTTATTTATTTTCAATGAAAAGAAGCCAAGGTACATGAAGATATTAGTCTGCCATCACAACAAACTATTCGCTGCACGCCAACACATGAAGGCTTTATCTGCCCTTCATAAAGCCGTTTTTGCAACACATGCCAGTCCTAAAATAGTTCACTTATTGCAGCACGTTAGAACATACAATCTGGAAGTAAATGTGAAACCTAATAAAATTGCATAATTATGTACATTTAATACAGTTTATGAGATCTTTTTTGTATCAACAGGTATTTTTAGTAACCTGTTTTGATTTGTAATGCATTTTATTTTTCTTTGTTAAGCTTACATAGTTACCTGAAGTTTTGTATTTTATGCTCGCTTTCTTTCGCCGAGTAGCCTACATGACAACTTTTAGTAGGAACACATGTAAAAGCGCAAAACAGTTAATGTGTTTCCTGTATTCGACAATGGTTTTCCATAATAAGCCCAATGATTTTTATTTATTTATCCTCTCCCCCCTCCTCCCATTAATGGAAGTGGAACAGTTCAATTCAATGGTTTAAACCCACAGAACACTAGTTCTAAGGTGACTGAGGAAAGAGTTCAATATCACTAATAGTAAATTCATTACAAAAGGGTTTGGATGTTCACTTGGAAATGTATAGAAATCTGAAAATCACAGAACTCTGAAAACAACTATACAACCACATCAA